>JAKSZT010054399.1:5722825-5911520 GCA_026826555.1 Tolypeutes matacus | reverse complement strand
ACATCACCATCCCAGTCGCCTCTGGATTGGGGGAAGAACTATGGACTAGAGTGGACTTGATGGTATTCTCTTGCTCACATATGGTGATTCTTGCAATGCAAGAAATTATAACAATGAGGTGGAGCCAGTGGCCACTTGACAGTTTTTGGGTAGGGAGGGGATGAGCAGTTGAAATACAGGGGCTTCTTTGGGAGTTGGAGGTTGTCCTGAGTACTGTTGTGGCAATGGATGTAGGCCATTTTAAATCAGCACACACCACTCAGAACTGAGTGGGAGAGAGTGTGGTCTACAGTGTGAACTGTGGTCTATGGTTGGTGGCAAGGCTCCAGGATGTGTAAGTTCATTGAGGGTAGTGGGCCACACTGTGGGAGATGTTTGTGTGGGATGTGGTGGGAGGTGTGGGAGGTGGGCAACATGGGAATCCCAGTGGGTTCCGTGTAATATTTTAGGTAATCTAAGCACCTCTTAAAATATATGTATATATATATAAATAAATAAATTAATTAATTAATTAAAAATAAATAAATAAATAAATAAACCCTACTCTGTTACACACTTTCCATCTACAGCTGCATCCCAGGCCAAGGCATTAGGGTTTGTCCCACTCTCTTGGGACCACAGCTCCTCCAGTGAGAGAAGAAACTCCCTCAGAGTTTTAGTCTCTTGAAGGCCCGTTAAAACTGCTGTTGCTGCTGCCACTGCCAAGAAATTACCTGAGGGCTGGGGCATGAGAGCATGAAGAAATGAAAAGAAAACAGGGGATTCCCCCCGCTCATCCTACATGAGGAGAAATGTTTTTCCTGCTCCAAAGGCTTCTCCTGGAGCACTCTATGTTGGCATGGAGACCCACTTCTGGGTTTCAAGGTATATCTGAATCCATGCCAGGGGACGCCAGAAAAAACACATGGGGAAAAAAAATCACTCCGTGTTCGGTGGCACTTTGAATTCCAGTCCTCTACCCCAAGCCACCTGTTACTGTTTATTTTTCCTTGAATAGCTGCTCTGTGCATTCTGTCTAAGTTTTGTAGCTGCAGTCAGATGGAGACACAGGGTGGATTGTGCTTATTCCATCTTACCCAGAACCAGATCCTGACCCATTATTTTATATTTGCTCAAATTTTCATTCAAGTACAAAGCCAAAACAACACCAAAAGTTTCAAGGAATATATTGTAGTTTCCCTAAGCATTCTTTTTTTTTTTTTTAAGATTTATTTATTTACTTTATCCATTTTAAACCACCCCCCTTCCTCATTTGCTGTTTTGTGTCCATTCGCTGGGCAATTCTCTGTGTCTGTTTCCTGCCATCTCTTCCCATCCTCCTCCTCCAGTCTTCACCAGGATTCGATGCTGGAGACCTCCGATGTAGGAGAGAGGTGTTCTGCCACCTGCGCCACCTTGGTTCCTGGCTTTTGGAGCTTTCGGAGCATCTCGTCTTGTCTCTCCCCTGCGTCTCTCTCCTGTTACATCATCATCTTGCTGCATGGCTCCCGGGGCCTGGCGGCTCACCAGCACACAGAGCCTGGCAGCCCATGCGCCTTCTATATATATATATATATATATATATTATTTTACCGGGAGGTCCTGGGGATCGAACCCAGGTCCCTCCATATGGCAGACGGACGCCCAACCATTTGAGCCACATCCGCCCCCTCCCTAAGCATTCTTATTGTTGATGTTAAAATAATATTGTACTAGTAACAGAATTTAGAAGGAAAAAGGTAAGGAGAGAAAGTTTAAATATGCTAAGTTCCTCATCTTTTATAGCTGGGAATAAAATATATATCACTTAAAGTGGCTAAAATTACCAAAGAATCCAAACAAAAAGCTAATAACCCATGGTTATCTGAGGAGACCTTAGTGGCTGGGAAACAGGTGTGGAGGGAGACCTTCCATTGAATGTATTTCATTTGATGAGAGTTGTGAGTCATGGAAGTATACATTTTTTTTAAAAGGTGGGAAAACAAAAGTAGATGCGTGCCCATTGAGAGAATTCTTTACAAGTCCTTTTTGCTTGTTCTTTGGAAGAAATAGTCTTTAGAAGGTTGTAATTCTTATATAGTTTTGAAAAATCTATTAGTATTTAAATGTTTCAATAATAATAGATAACATTTATTGAGCACTTATAGTTCCAAACTCCATTCTAAGTGCACATTTGATCCTCTTAATAGTCCCAAGAGATATGAAATATGATTATAACCATTTTACAGGTGGGAAAACCGAGTCTTATAGAAGTTAAGTAACTTGCCTAATATTAAACATTCACATTTGGTAAGTAGTCAAGATAGGATAAGAACCCAAGTATTCTGACTCTAGTGATAGTAGAAAAAATATCTAATCTACTATAACTGATGGTAAAGGTGAGGAAGAACAGGTGGGAGGAAGTGGAAATACATAATTTTGGGATTGTTAGCACGAACAGTGAACAAATATTCTCTAAACAGGATTAAGTGTATACCAGTCATGGTGCTAAAGCTTACATTAAAAAAATAAACAAAGCCAATGATTTCAAATTATAAGGAATGCATAAACAAAGTAAACACAAGCTAGACCACTGAAACACTTTTTTTAAAAAAGAAGCAATAAAAATAGAAAGAATAACTACCATGAAACAAATGCCACATACCATTATATCCACAAGTGGTAACAGCTTAAATTCTTCTACTTAAAAAAAAACTCATATTGAATCACAAAGTTATACTCATCAAGAGAACCCCTAAAACAAAGAGATTCAAAAGGTGCTAAATAATAGGATAGACAAAGATATACCAGGCAAAAGCAAACAAAAAGAAAGCAAGAGTCATGACCTTGACATTCGGAAAGATTAAATTAAATTTTAAAATCATTACATAATACAAATAAAGTCATTTTTAATTTAAAAAATTAAAATCATAATTATAAACTAACATATATGAATAGCTATTCACTGAAAAACAGAATCAAAATTCACAAAGCCAAAACTACAAAAGAGTCAAGGAGAAATAGGTATAAATATATTATTGGTAGACTTATTTCATGCAGCCTGTGTTCAATTGCATTATTTGTTCATTTGTTTGCTCCCCACCCTTGTCATACTTCCTCATATACAGAATATATACTTCTTCATCTTATTCATTTTGGTCTCAACCATGTACTCTGCTCGACCAATGAAATGTGAGTGTATGTCGCAAAGGCCATACCTAATTTCTTAAGAAATAAAAATAATAAAATAAATTTAAAAAATAAAAAGAAATAGCAAGGGCAGGGTTAGACCCTGTCTTTGTTTAAAACTGTGATAATGTGCTCATGATGGATTTTTGCATGAATTTTTATTTTTAAAAAATTGTACTAAACTGTTATTTACCTTTGATTACTGAGTTGTTTGGAGCCCCTTAAATGTTGCATGTGAGGTGAGTGCAACACTTGCCTTACCCTACCAGTGACCCTGGTTTCTGCCTTCCACATGTTGTACAACGAATACCCAGAGAGGAGCTACTCTTTCAGCCCCTAGGTCTAAAATGAGAAGACTTGTGGAGCTGGGTTGAGCCAAGGCAAGCCAAGCACATCCCAGGTGAACAACAACCAAGTTGTAGTCAAATGGATCACGAGAAAGAAAATTAGCTTAGTTTGTTTAAGACAATGAGATTTTAAGGCTGCCTGTCATGCAGCATAATCTAGTGAAAAAATGCACAACTCATGACAGATTTAGTGGGTAACAATAAGAAGGACTATAGAAGATCATTAATAAGATAATGAATAAGATAGATCATATTTGTATATACCAACTCTATTTTCAGAAAACAGAGAATACACCTTCTTGTATGTGTTCCCGTATACCAAAACAAACCATATACAGGGCCACAACGAAAACTTCTAAAAAAGAGAAATAGATAACATTTTTTGACTATGCTGTAATTAAAATAACTGCTAACAACTATAGAACCCCCACAATGCTGTAAATTAAAAACAAAAATACTCTCTTATAAATAGCCAAAGCAGAAATTAAAACTAAAATGTCAGAATTTCTAGAAGATAAAAATAAAAAAATGTTAATATAACACTACATGCCAAAAGTTTTAGGGTACCCCTAGAGCACATCTCAGTGTAAATTCAATCTTAAATACCAATATTAATAAACAAGGAAAAATAAAAACAAATAAATTAAGCAGATAGCATAAAATTCATAATAAATAACAGCAAAACAATCTAAAGGAAAACAGATGAAAGAAACTGATGATGATAAAAGCTAAAAGAAAGTGAATTTGTATACAGAAAAATGAGGAACTGATAAATCTGAGTGGCTAATAGGTAAATCTATGGAATGACTAGCAATCACAATTAAGATAAGATGAGGAAAAGCATAAATTTAAAAAATCAGCAATGTGTTGGAGAAGTTTAAAAGGTTACAAGAAGCATTGATTAATGCTTATAATTAGATCAGCTAGATAAAGATAGACAAAAGTGGAAAAAGTATATGAAGGACTGTTTTAGTTTTCGAGGTTGCTCAGGCAAATACCATGAAATGGGCTGCTTAAACAATGGGAATTTATTTGCTTAAGGTTTGAAGCTGGAATAAAATCCAAATCAAGGTATCATCAAGGTGTTGCTTTCTTCCTGAAGTCTAGTGTTCTGGGGCTGGTTGCCAATGATCCTTGGCTCATCTGTTACATGGCAAGGGTCTTGGCAGCATCTCCTGCTTTCTCCCCTTCCTTCTGTGTTTAGCTTCTTGCATCCTGTGGCTTACTCTCTCTGTGTCTGAATTTTATTCTGCTTATAAAAGACATGAGTAATAGGATTAAGACCCATCCTGATTGAGGTGGGACACATCTTAACCTCATCAAAAGGTCTTACTTACAATGGGTTCACACCTGCAGAAATGGATTAAATTTAAGAACAGATGTTTCTGGGGTACATATATCTTCAGACTACCACAGTCCACCCTCCTGACCCCACAAAGACATGTTCTTTCTACATGCAAAATACATTCATTCCATTACAATATCCCAAAAGCCTTAAATCATTCCAGAAACAATGTTTAGTACAAAATCTCATCAAAATCAGTTATGGGTGTGGTCGGCCCTGGGGCAAAATTCCCCTCCATCCACAGACCCATGAAACCCAAAGAACAAGTCGTCTACTTCTGATATACAATGGAGGGACAAGCATAGGATAAACATTTCCATTCTCATAGCAAGAAATTGGAAGGAAAACAGGGGTTATGGCTCCCAAAACAATTCAGAAACCCAGCAGAGCATATTCCATTAGATTTCAAGGTCTGAGAATCATCCATGGAATGATGTGTTGTCCTCTGGGCTTGATGAAGGGGTAGACCCACCCCTTCCAAGTCCTTGTGCAGGGGACCAGTTCTCCCCTAACACTAGGGTTAAGGCTCCACCCTCTCAGAGCACTGGGGTGGCTTTACTTTTCCTGAACAATGGGGCAGAAGGCCCACCCTCTCCAAGTACCAGCACAGACTTACTCTTCCCACACACATGGGTGGACCCACTCTCTTGGCCAGAGACAATGTCGTCAAGTCTAGACTTCAGCTCTGATAGTTCTGCCCTTGAAGTGATTTTTCCTTCAATCTGTCCCTTCTCTGTCCCTTTTTAGTCCAGGCTGACAGTGGTTCTGCTCATACAAATTGTGTGAAACTCTTGTCGGTTTTGCATGTAGTACACAGGAGTCCAAACCATCAGTCAGTAAGACTTTCCACAGATCCTTCCTGTATAACTGCACCTCCAATCTTGACTTGCACAGAAATTGCTGACTGGTTCCATGTTCAGTTAAACCCTCACATGGAGCACTAGTCTCTGGGGACTTGCTTTCCTGAAACTCTGAATTTTCCAAACCATCAATTTCGGTTTCAGTTCAGGAGTTCAGTTCTCAGCTTATCCCTTTCCACTTACATTTTACTCTAAGCTGCAAAGAGAAAACAGGCAGCACTTTTTGCACCTAGAAATCTCTTCAGCTAAATATCCAAGCTCATCCCTCTCAAGTTCTGCCTTCCATTTGATATCAGAACTCAATTTTGCCACGTTCTTGGATAACTTTTAAAAAAAGAATCATATTTCCTCCAGTTTGCAATGGCACAGTCATCATTTCTGTCTAAGGCTTCATTGGAAGTACCATTAACATCCATATTTCTACCAATGGTCTCTTCAAAGCAATCTAGGCCTTTTCTATCAAGCATCTCACAATTCTTCCAACCTCTACCCATTACCCAATTCCAAAACCACATTTTTGGTATTTGCAATAGCAGCATCCCACTTTTCTGATACCAAAATTTGTTTTAGTTTCCTGGGTTGCTCAAGCAAATACTATGAAACGGGTTGACTTAAACAATGGGAATTTATTCTCTCATGGTTTGAGGCTAGGAAAAAGTCCAAATCAAGGCAATGTTTTCTTCCTGAAGACCAATGTTCTGGGGCTGGTTGCCAGCAATCCTTGGCTCCTCTGTCACATGGCAAGGCACACGGCAGCATCTCTTGGTCCCTCCTTACTCTTCTGGGTTCAGCTTCTTGCCTCCTGTGTCTGACCTTCATTCTGCTTATAAATGACTTCAGTAATAGGATTAAGACCCATTCTGATTGAGGGGGGCTACACTTTCTTAACTGAAGTAATCTCATCATAAGGCCCTACTTACAATGGGTTCATACCCACAGGAATGGATTAAATTAAGAAGATGCTTTTCTGGGGTATGTACAATTACAATATGTACTGTGTCAGTTTGAAGGTGGGTGGACCACAAAAGATCAAGTCTTTAGAGCTAACCCATTCCTGTGTGTGTAAACCTATTGTAGGTGGGAACTTTTGATTAAACTACTTCAGTTAAGGACCTTTGATTAGATTGTGTGACCCAGAGTGGGTCTTAATCCTCTTACCAGAGTCCTTTATAAATAGGAGAAATATGCAGAGATACAGAGAAAAACTCCTGGAAGCTGAGAGAGGAAGCCCCAGAAGCCAGAAGCTGAAATCAAAGGAACTTGGGAGAGAGAAAGCCACAGGAGCAGAGAGAAAACCAGAAACAGTCAGAAGCTGAAAGCAGTGGAGCCTGGAGGAGAAGGCAGAGACCAGCAGACACCACCATGGTGCCCTGCCATGTACCTGATCACCCATAGCTGAAGCTGAGGAAGAAAGCATCTCCTGATGATGCCTTGAATTGGACAGTTTTCCCAGGCCTCAGAACTGTATGCCTATAAGTTAATAAATCTCTATTTTAAAAGTCAACTCATTTCTGGTATATTGCCTTGGCAGCATTTAGCAAACTAAAACAAATACTCCAGAAGGGGGGTGAAAAAAAAAAATATATATGGGCAGAATGCTATGAAAAAAATACCAAATAGAAAATGTTGACAAAGAGGTGCCTCCCCAAAGCACCAAGGGCAGTTTCATAGTTGAATTCTACCAAAAATTTAAAGAAAAGATAAAACCAAACAAGAAAAGCATCCTAATTATTTTGTATGAAGCCAACACATTAATAATAATAATAGAACTAAAATAAACATGTCCCAAAGAGAAAATTACAGATCAATCTCACTTAAAATATTGATACCCAAATCCTAATAAAGTATTAAGATGTAGAGTTAAGTAGCATATTAAAAGAATAAGATATCATGGCCAAGAAGTGTTAATTACAGGAACTCAAAGGTAGTCTGTTAGGAAATTCTATTTATATTATTCATTGTGGTTATAGATTCAAAGAAAAAAAATCACATGTTATCCACAGATGATAAAGTCTTGGTAATATTCAACACCTTTCTAAATCAAAATTATTAATAAAAATAAGAATAGATTAAATCATCTCAATTTTACCTAAATTCATTTATAAATTTAATATGATTCCAATGAAAATATAATGAGAAATATTTTTAGGATTAGGTATTCCCTCTGGAAAATAAACATATGTGACTCACCAGGAATGTGGGTGTCTCGAATGCACAGTTGGGAGGAAAGCACAAGAATGAGATGGAAAATGGAGCTAGAGACACAGGCAGCTGTCTGTCCTTCCATCTCAAACATGCTCCCAGACCCTCCATGAGTGTGGATGGAGGTCATATCCCACCGCCAATATGGAGCAGTCCCCCATTGTTTGCTGGGTTCCTCAGCAGCCCCAGAACAGTTGCTTGGTACTCTAGCTGTGCCATTTCTTACTGGGAAAGATAAAATGAGACCTACCTATGTAATTCTGGTCCCAGAAATGTCACTTTTTAAAATTCCCTAAGTGCGCAATTTGGAATGACTCTACTTTTGGTAGGAAGACTAAATATAATTAGAATATGAATTTCCACAATGTCATTTTGTAACATCCTTTTAGAATTGGAGCTTTCAGGCAAGGAAAATAATCTTTACCTTTCTTTGAGTTACTGTGATGGGTATGTCTCTTAATAGGTGTTCTGAGACACATTTCAACTTGTAAATTTTAGTGTGATATGTATTTTAGAATAATATGTGTGACTCTTTCTTCCTCTTATTTCTATAATTTCTACCAACTGAATTTATTTTCTTAAAAAACAAAACAAAACAGTGCTCTCACTTCTAAGTTATGGTTTGTGCCTGTGTGGGTGTGTGTGTGAAGGAACAGTGTGGGTGAGTGTGGCATTTTAAAAAAATGATTCTAATAGTGTTGTGAAGTTTCAACTCAACCTAGTGTCGATTAAGTAGCTAATGTATATAATGGAACAATGACCTACAAGAGAGAGGAGCTGTGTGTTGGTTATTGCTGTTATTAAAAGGACCCCAAGAATCTAAAGAGAAGGATACTATTATTATTTCCACTTTACAGCTAGCGAGTGTTGAAGCCAGTTTGACATAATAGTCCCTAGATGATGAAGCAATTAAACCCACCCTATCCCCTAGTATTTGGAACCACTGAAATGTGAACAAGCTTAAACAGCAACCTAATGTGACTCTACATTATAGTACCATACAGCAAGGGATGATAGTAGAGAAAAAAAAGCCATCCATAGTTAATGTTCTTCTCAAAGGATCAATATTTTATTTTGAATTGATTTTAAAAGCTGCGCCTCTCTGGCTTAACACATTTGGGTATTACCTCTTATGTGTAAGCAATAAACCAGGAACTGTTTGCAAATTGTTGTTTATGTCCATCTTGGTTTGCCAGGCTGCTATGACAAGTACCACACCATGCCTTGGCTTCAACAATGGGGTTTTATTTTCTCATGGCTTCAGAGGCTAGAAGGCTTGCTTCTCCCTGGGGTTGGTAGCTTTCTGGTGCTGGTTTGCCACAATCCTTGGCATTCTATGGCTTCATTTATGGTTCAAGACACATGGTGATGTCCTCTCCTTTCTCTTTAGGGTTCCTGCGAAATCCTGGCTTTTTCCTGTGGCCTTCTCTGACCCTGGCTTTAGTTGCTTCTTTTTATTAAACCTTCAGTAATCTGGTTTAAGACCCACCCTCATTCAGTTGGGTCACACCTTAACTAAAAATAACATCTGCAAGAGGAATGCGGGTTAAGAGTAAGAAAATGCTGAATTGGGGTACATAATTCAACCTACTGCAATGTCACATTCAGTGGCACAGGACTGAATGGGACTCCTAGGATTCATTTGGGATATTCTGTGATTTCTGGCAGAAATGTGATTAAACCATTCTTGGATAGGTGGATCAACTCATCATGACAAATTCCCAACTTTCATTTAAATTAATTTCAGTTTCGGGTTTCATAACTCTGGCTGTTGGGAAAAATGTTCAATTCCCCTAGAAATAGGTTTCACATACAGTGGATATCATTAGATTTATTAAGGCAAACTCCAGTTAAATGCAATGAATTAGCTTGTAGAGTATGCACATGCCTTATCAATCTTCGAATTCTCTATAATGCCTTGCACATAACGTTACAGATAGCAGATGCCAACTAAACACTTTTTTTGGAAATTGAATCAAACTGAAAAGCAGGGGAAAGGTTACCCCATTTGCAAAAAGTATTATTATCTCGTGGTTTCATTACTGGGGTCTTACCTTTTCACTTTCTGATGTCAACACTTGGATTCCATTAGAACAAATTCATGTGAAACAAGAGAAAAGCTGATTTTCTCCTAGGGTCCTTCAATGATACATTCAAAAAATATTTATCCAACACCATGTACCAGGTACTGTCCAAAGTTCTGAATGTTTTAAATATATGCTTCTGTGTTTTAAATAATAGTGTGTAATAAGAACCCAAATTGATTCCATGTAAACTAAAAGGTCCTGATGTGAGGTTTAATGAGATGCTGCTCAGAGAGTCTGCTATGAATCCTTTATAGAATGTGGTCACATTCCCTAACACCACGGATGGCATAATGCTAATTCCCTTAGCACTACTGTTAGGTAACCTGCACCTCCCATCCTCAACATTAAAGTTATGGAGTTAACAGTGGGTTAAAAAAGGCAGGCTGGTTGTTAGAAAAATAGACTAGGAATTCAGAAACGGCTCTGAAGTGGTGTCACCTCTGCCAGGTCACTTAAACCTCTAGAAAGTAGTTTTGCTACCTGCAAAATCAAATGAATTACAAAAATGCGAAAGCCTCTTTTTAGTTTGATAATCTGAAACCTAATCAAAACAACACCTCTAATTAAATGCAATTTCTAGGAAGAAAATAATGAACTCTGTATTATATAAATTTTGGTTCAATTCCTTTTAAAGATGCAAGACAACTTCCCTTTCCTGTGTTGAGACATCAAAAGGACCTCTCCACCAAATACCCATATTACAGGTGATTCAGTCCTTCCGGGCTTTGATAAATATACCGGATTGTTTGGGGCTTTGCTAAATACACTGGCTGGTTTGGCTACAGGATGGATGTCTTAACTTTCCTTTATAAATTTTCTTTTCCGATGGGAGAAAAGGCTGGTGGGGTGGGGGTGACTAGTGCATACGTATGTTGCCCGTCAAAATCTAATGCTTATTCTTAAGTTAAAGGCATCCTTCGGAAAAAACCTTCAAGTTTGTGACTGTATCACCTTTCTGTGTCCTAATAAGCTAAAAGGAGTAGTTTAATTCGCAACGGAATTTTAGACAGCTGTGCGGATAACACTGGGCATTAAAAAAAGATAGCAAACCACGGGAAGCGAGGCTGAGTTCAATTCGGGGGTTGGGAGTGGTATTTTTACAGACTGGATAAAAAACAAAAAAACAAAACAACAACAAAAAAAAACACTACAGTGAAAAAAGAGCTCGGCCCAGCGATGGCACCTGCCAGGTGATTAGGGACAGGGGAACCAAGGGAGGACCAAATTCTTGCTGCGGGAAGGACTAGATGCATGATAAAGCGGGTCTACTGCTGTTTTAGTGGTTTTAGACTATATTCTGCAAGTAGCGACCTATCCAAGTCATCCGACACACTCTCAAGAAAGAAATCCCGCAAATTAATAAATCCAAAATGTTGAGCTATTAACGTCTTTCAATGAAGTTGTCTCTACTAAAGCATTTCATTCAAAGGCAAAGATCTAAACTGTCTCGGAACCCACCTCCCCCGCCCCCGCCCTGCGCACTCGGTGGGCCAGGGCTGCGCCTCCAGCTTGTGGGGTCCGAACCCCACAAGTCTCGCTCCTAGGGCCGGGCGGTGTTCACGAGCTCCGGGTCTCTTCGGGTGCGCGCTGGAGTCCCGGGCTGGAGAGGGCGTGTGTGGTTACCTAGGAGCAGCCAATCAGCAGCGAGACCCGGCGGTGGCGCTAGTGACGTTACCCTCGCTTTGCTCCGCCCCACTGCGGGAGGACACCGGCGCCGTCAGCCACGCGCACTCGAGCGCGAGGGGCCGGGAAGGAGGAGGGCCGTGGGGCCAACCTGCTGTCAGAGGGCGGGGGGTCGAGGGGAGGGGCTGAGTGCGCGTGCGCAGTGCTCCCGGGAGGCGGAGGGAGCAGGCGCCGGGGGTGGTTCTCGCGCACGCGCACGAGCGGCCAGCCGGCGGCCGCGGGCGGAGGGGGCGGTTCCTCGAGTGTCGGCGGCCGCAGGTGGCGCCGCGGCCGCCGCCGCAGCCTCCCTCTGGCCCCGGCTCTCCTGGTCCTCCGCCGGCGATGAGCTGGGCCCCATCGGGGGCTCCACCTGCCAGCTGCCCGTCAGCGCGAGCCTCCTGGCGTGACCTCCGCGCGGTCTTGGGCCCGGCCCCCGCGGCGCGGCCCCTGAGGGGAGCGGCGGCCTCCTCCGCCCCGAGTCCTCGCTCGGGGGCCGCGCGGGGCGGGCGCCCTCCCCTCCCCTCCCCCGCCTGCCGTCCTCAATGTCTCCCCGGCGGGCAGGGGGCTGCCTCGGAGACGCGCTGAGCATCCCCCCCCGGAGGCCCGTGGGCAGCAGCAGCGGCGCCCGGCCCCGCGCCCCGCAGCCTCCCCCGGCGGCGGCGGCCTGGAGGAGCTGCGCAGCCGCCGCCGCCGCCCCCCGAGCCCCGCAGCCGCCGCCGCCCCGAGCCCGAGGAGCGGGCGGCGGGCGCCCCCCCGGGGAAGATGAAGGAGGAAGGGGGCGACCACTCCATGATCAACCTGTCGGTGCAGCAGGTCCTGAGCCTCTGGGCCCACGGGACGGTGCTGAGGAACCTCACGGGTAATTGATGCTCCCGGGCGGGGACCGGGATGCGGGGCCGCCTTGCCTCCTCTCTCCCGGCATTGGAGGGGAGGGCTCCTTGCCGCCCCACCCCTGTGCGCGACCCACTCCGGGTCCCGGGGGGGCTGGCGAGGAAGGGGTTAATGGCATCCACTCTGCGCGTGTTCGGAGCACCCGGCTCTGAGGCTCCCGAGACGCGGGGGGACAATCCACGACCCCCGCACCATCCTGCTCTGCCCCGGGAGGGCTCGGGACAGCCCTGCCACTGTAGTGCGGGAGGAGTGGCCTTAGCGCTAAGACTTAATTAATTAGTTAGCTTTTATTTACACCTACCGCCCCCCCAACGCCTCCTGCTGTTTAGATATTTTTCTGGCTTAGCTCTTTTTCTTTCTGGCAAACCTCAAGATGCAGGACTTAAATTTCCTGCTCACAATAATCCATTTGCTTCAACCGTTAGTTTTTTGGGCGATATAGATGACTAATTAAGTAGTTTATATGGGTCAGGGACTGGCCAAGATCCAGTCTATTCTAAGCCTTTTAGCTTTAACCACCACACATCACCCCTACCCCCATTTCCTTTTGTTGTCTCTCCCTCTGGCTTCAAGCTGCTGGGTCTGTGGCATTGGATAATTTTGTGTATTTCCTATTCGTTAAGGCTTTGGGGTTTGGGGAATTGGACTTAACTGCATCATCATAATTAACACCAATTTTTGGTTAGAAAAGTGAGGAGTAATACACACATTTTTATTGAATCTGTAGGTTTGCATTGTGAAGAAACTTTTTGATTTTGTTAATGTGGAAATAGCTACATTATACTCTTTGAGTTGTGAATTAAAAAAAAATACTCTCTAAAGAGTAGTGTTGAGAGGAGATTCAGTTACAAATGGTGACTTCTCGGTGTCTCCTCCTCAGAGAAAAAAACTTAAAAATATACTCAGGATTTAATTCTTGGAGATGTATAAGGCAGTTAATTTTGATAGAACATTAGTATTTCAAAATGCATATGTCAAACTGGTTAAGAATATTTACAAAATAAGGATGTTGTTACAAATATAACTGCTTGTGTGTATTATTTGACATGGTAGTGAATTCAGTTCTTAAGGGTGGGTATGGAGATGTTCACATAGAAAAATTTGATGGAATTATATACCACAGGATGACTTTAAGGAAACTCATTCTATTTAATGTGGAAACTCTAAAATTAATGTGGATTCTGGGTTGATTCCTGGTATCCTCACTTTTAGGCTTTGGTTGTTTAACTTGGAGCACACTGACTTTAAATGATAGTTGCAGGTCAGGAACATGTTTTTAAGGTTCTGAAAAACTAAATTGAAACAAAGGCCTTCTCAGTGGAATTTAGAGATAGACTGCTTTCTCTTACTTATGGCTTTGCTTGTATTGATCCACTGTTTGACATTTCAGATGTTTATCAGTTATGCTTATTGGAGTGAAACAAAGTAAGGATTTCATGAAGAAGGTATATTTGTATATGTTAATGACTGGCTTAGCTCATAAAACTATATTTAGAAAAAATTAGCTCTGGGAACCAGAGAGTAAATGTAACTTATCTCTTGACCAGATTTAACAATATTGGAAAAAATATATATATTTTAAGAGTTGCTTGCAGTTCCCCAGTAAACCATTAGAGTGGTAACAGTAGCTTCAATCTAGGGTAGTCCTAATTTTCTCCCAATACAACCTTAGTAATTGGTCAGTTGCTCACTGGACTTTGCCATATCATAAGAGATATAGCTGAACATCCAAAAACTAATGACAGTGGAACCGAGGAACATGGGAACATCTATTAGGAAATAGCTAGTGTTGTCTAAGTGTACAAAGTTCATTTTGTGAGAATATAAATGTAGAAGGAAACAATTCAGAAGTATGATTTACCAACAGGGTGAATATACCACATGTTAGGATCCACATCACTTATAAAAAATAGAGGTCGGTAAGTGGTAACATTCTCATCCAGTTCTTTGTAGCCTCCCTCATCCTGGTGGACCTTAGTGATCCTTTGTGTAGCCTAATCATTATTAGTCAAGAGATACTTAGGTAATTAGAACTTGGTCTTTTAAACACAAACAAAACAAGGCAACTCCCATTATTGAGTGCCTGCTGTGTATGAGGCACTTTACATATATTTTCTTTAATCTTTGAAATAACTCTTCAAAGTAGATTTACTGACAAGAAGCCCAGAGAGGTAAATTAAGTCGCCCCAAGTCATATAGCTAGTAAACGTCTGAGCTAGGCTTCAAATCCAAGCCTTTGCCTACAAAACTCCAGCTTTTCCCTTTTACCACACTACTTTAGTTACTTCCTCTTTGACACTCTTCAGGAAGAATTAATTACTTGCTTCATCCTGCTACTTCATCTTGCTCCTTGAACATACTTTTATTATACTTTCCAATTCATCCTAATTTTTGTTTTTCTCTTGTAGAGTTTGAGCTTCTTGAGGATAGAGCTATTCATTGTCTTAATCATTTTTTAATTTTCAGACCCTAGCATTATTGTACCTGGCACACTGTAGATGCTCAATGCTTGTTTATTGAGTTGCATTTTAAAATAACTTAAACAAAACAAACAAACAAAAAAACTAAAAAAAAAAAAAACTAAAATAACTTAAACAGTTATACAACTTAAGCCTTCTACTTTGCATTGTTTTTCAGCTACATCTCTTGGAGTAAATATATTGTTAAATAGAAATGAGGTGTTTAAGCATCTTTTTAGATAATAGTTATACTTTTAAAACATACAGATGCCTACTGAATGCACTTTTTGTGCTAGGTATTGTGCTTTCACGTATTTTATTTAACTTTTTCAATGATCATGAGATTATTGTACTGATAACTAATAAGTGAGTCATTATTTTTTAAATTATGATAACACCTGCTATAAAGTCAGAAGGCATTTTTGGCATTGTAATAAACATGGAAATGAAACAAGTAAAGAAAGGAGTGTGATGTTAGAACCAGGCTGACTTAGATCTAAGAAATAACAAGGATTTGCAGCAATCTGGTTAAAAGGGAATTCTGGTTAGTTAAGTACCAAATAAAAGGTAGATGTGCTCTAATATTTATTTTTTTCTTCACATGTGATGTTATTCTTCTCTTTTGATCTTGTCCAATAGGTGAAGTGAGATAATGTATTGACCTCTTAGTCTTAGAGAGTGACCTTTAGAAAGTAATATTGTACATGTATTACTTTGATAGAAATTAATTTAAAAACTAATGAGAGGAAGCGGCTGTGGCTCAATCAGTGGGGCTCCCGTTTACCATATGGGAGGCCCCGGGTTCGGTTCCCGGGGCCTCCTGGTGGGGGTGGGCCCGCCCGCGCGGCGTGGTTGGCTGACCCGGCGGGCACAGGTGGGGCGGGGATAAATGAATGAATAAATAAATAAAATCTTAAAAAAAAAAAAAAAAAAAACAACTAATGAGAACTAGAAGCTCCTTAACATTTTAGAGTTAGACGTTATATAATACAATTACTTCATTTTAGAAATATCGAAATATCACTGCATCATTGAAATGACATGGCTGGGGTCAAATAATTATTTATTGACAGAGGTAGGACTAGAACCCACGTTTCCTGTCTCCTGGCTCCATGCCTTTCTCTTCTATCCCACATAGCTTCTTAACTCAGGCAAGTCTTATAGACGATCAGTCTTACTGTACTTCAGATTAGCTTGGTATGTATTTGCTCCAATGAGCCCGGGTATATGTGAATAATACTGTGTTGTTGTTGTTGTTTGTCCAACAAATAAAAGATACTGGCATTGAATAATACTTTCTAAAAATTAAATTACCACTGCCTATGTAAAAGTAAATGACCTATAGTTATTTTATATCCAGTTTTAAAAATCCTACCAAGTTCGACCTGTTCACTGTTTCTTGTCCTTTGTAGAAGGCGGTAGTATAGGGATTCCACATACAACAGATTAACACCTGGAGACACACCCCATTTCTGTCACTTAATAACCATTGCCAAGGATCTCTTTTGTATCTTTTTCTTTCCAAAGTGTATAATTCACAGGGATGCTGAGTTCTTTTTCACTGTCTGTTATACACTTCTCAAGCTTACGGCCTCCCTTTCTCAAATAATTTTTCTTTTTTGAATATATTTACCCCCTGCCCCCATCTAAAATTAGAGTTAATATTGTATATACTCTTTTCAGTTTTTTAGGGGTAACTTGACTTTTTTGTATTATCTGGAGTTAAATATATTCTTTGCTTTGCTTTTATTTTTCTTCAACTACTTTGGCTCCCAACTTTGTGTTCTGACCCAAATTTGGTTGCTGAGGGTTTACAGAAGAATTTTTTACTTAGGAAAAGACAGGGTCCCTAAACCGTTGGATAAAGACAGAGCTGGAATGGTGTTGGGAAAGGGGTGAATCGGTCCCTGGGATAAAGGCAGACTGGCTTCAGGCTTGTTCCCTCTCTGTCAGCAGCAAATGTGGAAGCAGGTGCGCTCCCTTCCTATTGGTAATAAGTGTTGGAAGGCTGGGAATTCAGACTGGAATGAAGGATAAAAGTCTTTGTATTGATACACACACTCACATATATATTTTCTGCTTTTAAGATATGCCTACTATCGTGGCTTCCTTTGGGACTTTACAATTGCTGGGCAATCTTAGTGTTAATGTTCATAGGCAGCCAAAAGAAAAAAAAAGAAAAAAAAAACACACAAGTTGGTATCCACTCTCCCTGTTTGTGCTTGTTCACACCTCACACTGGTATAGCCAAGCGCCTTTCTTTAGTAGTACTCGCAAGGAGGTATACTGTCAGTGTCACCTGTATTCAGGTTTATTGCAGTTAAGTTCCTCTTCCTAAATGCTCTAATATAGTAGATGAATTTATCTAGATAAAGTACTTTAAAACACCCACTTACAGGTATTTGTTTTGTAAATTGTAGCCCTAAAAATAGCTGCTACTTTTCAGTGTCTGTACCAGACCCCCAGATTTACTTTTTCTTAAGTATATTTGAAAAGTTCCTCACTCTTCTATGGTACAGAGCAAATTAGCAAGTGTTGCTCTGATTAGTACTTTATAGGATTTAACTTCTTACCTGTATGTCTTTTTAAGATTGAAGCTGCTGTAATTTTTTAAAAAATAAGAATTATTGTCATTAGATTTTTGCTTTCTTACTTCCCATCTCATTATCTTAGAATCGTAAATCCATATCATCTGGCAATTTTGAATCCAAGGTCCAGATGATATTTCTTAAAGCAATTTTTGAATAAGTCTTGGTACTGCTTAAGCTATGGTCTTGATTCTTTAATGTTAACTGCCAGTATCCAAATTTATTATTTGATTAGTAGTTGAAGGGAAGGAGAAGGAGGAGTCAGTTACTAGGGATGTTTTTCCAATAGAAAAACTGCCTTAAGCAGGAGTGGAGAGAGGGGTTGGTTGGGGAGGAGAATTTGGTACCAGGGAAGGAAATTGGGATTAGAATGGTTAGATCTAAGAGGAGAGCCTGGAGCTCTAGCATGTTAACGTTATCACAGTATCAGGTGAATAATTCTAATAATGACTGTATTTATTGAGCACTCATTATGTGTCAATAAATGAATAAATAAATGCAAAACATTTTGCATGCATTTTCTCTTTGTAATTAAAGTGACCATATAATTTATTGACTTATTTAACGTATATGATTGTATCAAACGTTGTTTTAGTTCCCTAGGCTGCTCCAAACCAATAGCATGAAATGGTTTGGCTTAAACAATGGGAATTTATTTGCTTATGGTTAGAATCTGAGAAAAATGTTCGAATCAGGGCATCATCAAAGTAATCTTTTCTTCATCAAGATGTTGCTTTCCTCCTGAAGACCGACTGCTAGAGATTCTTGATTCCTCTGCCACATGGCAAGGCACATGGTGGTATCTGCTGGTCTCTCCCTTCTCTTCAGGGTTTCAGTCTCTTCTGTGGCTTTCTGTCTCTTTGTCTGAATTTAATTCTCTTTTTTTTTTTTTTTTTTTTACCGGGAGGTACTGGGGATCGAACCCCGGTCTCTCCATATGGTAGACGGACGCCGAACCTTTTGAGCCACATCCGTTTCCCGTGAATTTAATTCTCTTATAAAGAACTCCAGTAATAGGATTAAGACCCATACTGAATGAGATTGGTCACACCGTAACAAGTAGCTTAATCAAAAGGTCCTACTTAAAATGGGTTCAAACCCACAGGAATGGATTAAATTTAAGAACATGTTTTTCTGGGGTGCATACAGCTTCAAGTCACCAAAGTATGACAGACTAAGTATGTATTTTGAATGACCTAATATTTTAGCAATAAAATTAATCACAGAATGAACAGTGGCAGTAACATATTTGAAAGAAGTCTCATTAGAACTCGAATTCCATTAGTGACCTTAGCTAAGTAGATTAAACTTATAAAGAAAAAGAGGTTTTTCATAGAACTTCATATAAGTAGGAAGAAACCAAACTTATTAAATTTGCTTGTGTGATCAATCTTGAATTATGATCTAGGTACATATATGTATCTATTTATTATAGTGGGACTTGAAAAAAATGTAAATAGTTTTTGAAGGATATAGTTTGGTAGACCAGTTAACATGAACTTATTAATATATTCTATTATTGCCCTTCCTTATGTATTCTATCTCGTATATTTGAATGTAAATCAGTTTTGTAAATGTTTTGTTGTAATCTTGCTATGGCTTATAATTATTAAGTGAAAAAAATTTATGCCCAGCATTTCAATACTAAAGAAGGAGAGTGATATATTTCCTTTTTAGAAATTTCACTTTAAGTAGTTATCAGCATTTAATACTTTATAATGTTTGGGCATTATTCTAAAACCTTTACATGTATAATTTAATTTAATCGTCACAGTCATCCTGTGACTGAGGAACCATGGTTGACTCCATTTTTAAAACTGAGCAAACAGGCACAGAGAGGTCAAGTATCTTGGCCTTGCTTACACAGCACTTTGGAGCCAGGATTGAAAAATTATCAGTGTCAGTCTAAATCAGCAAACATTTGAATGACCACACTGGACATTGCACTATTGGAGATACAAAGATAATTTACACATGGTGACTTTTCTAGAAATTAAAAAAATATATATATTGTAACATATATACAATACAAAATTTCCGATTTTAACCACTTTCATGCATACAATTCAGTGATTTTAATTATGGTCACAATATTGTGCTACCAACACTACCATCTATTACCAAAAACTTGATGACTTTTTAGGAAGCTTCTATCCTGAGTATTAACTTATAAATCTTTGTATTCATTATCTATTTCCAAGTAACAAATTATCCCCAGAATTTAGCAGCTTAACACAAGAAACATTTTGTCACATAGTTTCTGATGGTCAGGAATCTAGGACCTATTTTGCTGGTGGTTCTGGCTCAGGGTCTTATGATACTGCAGTCTCTGTGAACTTGCCAGGGCCTGGAGAATCTGCTTCTAAGCTCACTCATGTGCCTATTTGCGGGAGGCTTCAGATCCTCACTATATGGATGGGTTTCTTTATAACATGGCTTCCCCCAGAGTGAGCCATAGGGAGAGGGAGAGGAAGAGAAAGAAACCAAAACAGAAGCTAGAGTGTTTTTTCATAACCTAGTCTTGGAAATGATCTACCATTTCTGTTGTGTTCTATTGGTCACACAGATCAACTCTGGTAGACTGGGGTAGGGGACTACACAAGGGTATGAATACCAGGTGGGGATCACTGGGGGTCTCCTGATTGCTGGCTATCACAGTCTTAAAGTGGGAGTAGGATGGGGAGAAAGGAATGCGGCTCTTAAAGGGTAGGAGGATAGGGTAACATAGTGAGTGAAGGGATGAAGTATTTGTAAGAGAAATAGAAGGTGACTAGAAGGGCTGTTTAGATAAACAGATGATTTACATTAAATGACAGTGCCTAGCATTTTAAAAGGCTAAGCTTGATGGATATTTCTTAATTATGAGTCTTGTGCTGGTCTCTGTGATAAACACTGATGAACAAAGATAAAAATATCAACCATTGTCCATAAGGAGCTTGTGGTCAAGAGAAGCTAACTAACCTTCAGGCTAACTAGTTGTTTTGTGGCTGCTACAGGTTGAGCTCATGAAGAACCAAGTAGTGGGATTTTTTAAAAAACACTTTATTTTTAATTGTAAAATATACATAACATAAAAAAAATTGCTTTAACTATTTTAAGTGCAGCATGCACCGGCACTTCTTTTCATGGCTGAATAATATTCCGCTGTATTGATATATTTTGTTTATTGGTTTGTCTGTTGATGGACACTTGGGTTGCTTCCGCACTTTGACCATTGTGAACAATGCTGTGATGAACATTGGTGTATAAATATCTGTCTGAGTCCTTGCTTTCAATTTTTGAGTCAGTGTGACCTTGTTTTATGTGAATACAACATGCACAAATTCAGGTATGTGTGAACAATTGAGCAAAAATAAAGGCAGGGAGAGAGACAATAATTTTTTAAAATTTAAAATTATTTCTATGGTTAATTTTGTTTACTTATTTTACTAGAGTGCTTATTTGCCTTATTTTAAAAAGTGTGATAGATATGTTCATGTAAGAAATTTTTATTAAATATTGGGGCTTGCTATCTGCGATTGGGAAGGGTCTTGGAATGGATTGGTCAGATAAAACAAGGTCCTATTGTATATACCTAGGAGTAGAATTGCCAGGTCATGTGATAGTTCTGTGTTTAACTTCTGAGGAATCACCAAACTGTTTTCCATAGGGGCTGCATCATTTTACATTCCCACCAAGAATGTATGAGGATTCCTATTTCTCCACATCCTCTCCAACACTTAGTATTTTCAGTTTTTAAATTAATAGCCAGCCTGGTGGGTGTGAAATAGTATCTTGTAATTTTAATTTGCATTTCTCTAATGCCTAATGATGTTGAGTATCTTTCCATATACTTACTGGGCATATGGATATCTTCTTTGGATAAATGTCTCTTCATGTCCTTGGTCCATTTTTTTTTTTTTCTCCTGCTATTGAAAGTGTTGTATTGAAGTGTCCTACTATTAATGTAGAACTGCCTGTTTCTCACTTAAAATCTGTCAATATTTGTTTCATGTATTTTGGGGCTTTGCCATTAGGTGCATATATATTTATAATTATGTCTTTTGTTGAATTGACCCCATTATAGTATGTAGTGTCCTTCTTTGTCCCCTTGTCACAGTTTATGGCCTAAAGTCCTTGCATGGTGTGTTTTTTACCGTCCATTCACTTCCAAACCACTTGTGTCTTTGAATTTAAGGTGAGTCTCTTATAAATGGCATATAAATAGGTCATGCCTTTTTATCCATTCTGCCAGTCTCTGCCTTTTGACTGGAGAGTTTAATCAGTTTACATTTGAAGAATCTAGTGATAATTCAGGACTTTTTTTCTGTCATTTTGCTCTTTGGCCTTTGTAAGTTTTATATCTTTTTGTCCCTCAATTTTTCCTTTAATGCCTAATTGCATATTATTTTATTTTTTTGTTGGACCATTTTGTGTCCCTTCTCATTTCCTTTTGTATATATTTTCTTTGTGTTACCATTGGGCTTAAGTTTAACATCCTAAATCTATAGCAGTCACATTTTATTTCATACCACCTTGATGTAGCATACATTAATGCTGTTTCTGTGCCCTTCCATACTCCTACCTTTTTGTTGTACTTTTTAACAAATTATATATTTATACTTTGTTTATCTAATACTATGGATTTATTATTACTTTTTATGCATTTGAATTTTAGAATATGTAAGAATACAAATACAGAAAATACAGTAGTACTGGCATAACTATACCCATACTGTTTCCTTTACTGGAGGTCTTTATGCCACATAGATCCACTATCTAGTGTCCTTTCCTTTCAGTTTGCACAACTCCCATTAGTATTGCTTGCAGGGCTAATCTAGTGGTGACAAACTCTTTCAGCTTTTGTTTAACTGGGAATGTATTAAATCTTCCTCATTTTTGAAGTCAGCCCCATCAGATATAATATTCATGGTTGTCAACTGTTTTCTTTCAGCATCTTAAATATTTCATCCCATTGCCTTCTTGCCTCCCTGGTTTCTGATGAGAAATCAGTTCTTCCTCTTATCAGGCCTCCCTTTTACATAACACACTGCTTTTCTTTTGCAGCCTTCAAAAAGCACTCCTTGTCCTTTGCATTTCAAAGTGTTCCTACTATGTATCTGTGCATGGTTCCCTTTGAATATATCCTATTTGTGGTTTGCCGGGCTTCTTCTTTGATGTCTTTTATTAAATTTGGGGAGTTTTCTTCTATTATTATCTTGTATGTTCCTCCTGTCCTTTTCTCTCATTCTTCTCTTTCTGGGACTCCAATAAAGCATACATTGGTGTGCTTGATGGTGTCTCTCAATTCTCTTAGGTTCTGTTTTTTTTTTTTTTTCCCCTCATTTTGTTTTCTTTCTGCTCCTCAGCCCAAATTATTTCAATTGTTTGTCTTCAAGTTCACTGATTCTTTCTTCTTCCAGCTCCAATCTGATGTTGAAACCCTTTTGGGAATTTTCATTTTAGTTATTGTGGTCTTCAATTCCAGTATTTCTGTTTGGTTCCTTGTAATATTTTCTGTCTCTTTATTCAGATTCTTATCTTGTTCATTCATTGTTTTACTGATGTCCTTAGTACTTTGTGTTTTACTTTATCTCCTTAAACATATTAAAGAATATTTTTTAAAAGTCTTTGTCTGGTATATCCAAAGTCAGGTTTGGGTTTAAAGTAGAGCTGGGATAGCTATACTAGAATCAAATAAATAGATTAGGCCATAAACTATGACAAGGGACAAAGAAGGACACTATATACTTTAATGGGGTCAATTTGTTGATGGTTTCTGAATTTTTATTTTGTTCCATTGGGTAGACCATCATTTCCAGTTTCTTTGTCTTGTAACTTTTTGTTGCACACTATGCATTTTAATATGTTAATGTGTTAACTCTGGTATTTTGTCCTTGAGTTGTTTGTTCTTTAATTTTGTATCCAGCTAGTAATATGATAGAGATTTCCTTGCATGCCAGGAGCTAAGAAATACAAACCAAGGCAAAAAACACAGTTCAGGTTTTCTGCATTTTGGCTCTGTGTTGGCTGGTGCTCTCCTTCAGAAGAAGGTAAGAAGAAGATAAGCCCAAGGTGAAGGTGGAGTGCAAGGTTCCCTCTTACCTTTTCTGAGCCTGTGCTTTGTCCTGAGCTTGTGCTTGCTCATGGCCATAGAAATTCCTCCATTTGCAGGAATCCAGTGTGCCCTCTATCCTCTATGAAATAGACTCCCCCTTCCCCTATGTGCTCTCTTGTATGTCTTGAAGCTGGTAATCCTTTGCCCCATGCTGCTTTGACAGGTAAAGCTGTCTGCAAGCTGCCTCTTCCTGCATGCCAAGTTCTAGGAGGGTGAGCCAGAGATGAGTTTCCTGGTTCAGGCTTTCAGACTGCCGTTGGCTAGATTGGCACTGTATCCCAGTATCCCTGTAGGGTTCCGCTGTTGCATTTGGAACTGGGTCTGGGATCCACAATGGGAGCACAGGCTTGCCTCCACACTGCACTGGGGAGAGGATAAGAGAAATGCCAATTTTTAAAGTTGTGTTTTCTTGATTAGTCACTAGCCCAATTACTGCAGTCCTTTAACTGTTTTCCAGAGCTCTCGGGAAGATAGCTTTGCCAGTTTTTGCTAATTGTTCAAGATTCTGTGGGGGAATGGCACCCTGGAGCATCTTACACTGCTATCTTGTTCAACGAGAAGTCCAGGCCTTTTTTTTTTTTTTTTCCCTTTGTTTATTTTTAGAAGGTACCAAAGATCGAACCTGGACCCTCATACATGGGAAGCAGGAGCTCAATCACTTGAGCTACATCTGCTCCCCAGTGCCCCCCCCCTTTTAAAGTGACTCTCTTTTACCATTAGGGGGGTATTTTAGACTTTTTTTTTTTTTTTTAATTTGTGTTTAAAAACAAAACAAAGAATATATATATATTTAAAAATAAAATATGTTATTTATTTATATTGGGCTATTAGCCATTGAGAATGAGTCCTATTAAATAGTAGTAATTTAAATGTTCTAAATGGCTCAATTATATTAAATCTGAAGTATATGGTAGAATGAAACATTTAAACTGTTTATGTAACTATTTACATAAGTGTGAGCAGTTACTAGAATGTCCCCCCACCTCCCAGATAATTGGGGTTCTGTTAGATTTTTGTCTGCAAATAAAGAGTTAAAGAAGCAGTGGGTTCTTTAAAGTTATGACTTAAGCAGCTGATTTTTATCTTTGATTTTTATCCAAGCTTTTTTACTTTGGATGGGTCACATATTTTCTAGGCCTAGTTCCCACCCACTTAAACTAAATACTCACTTATGTGAGTATTTAGTAAGTGGCCTACAATTTTCATATTGATGTAAAGAGAAAGCTAATTTAGTTATTTTAACAAGTTAAGAAGAAGAACTTAGAGATTTTACTATGAGTTTAGGAAAAAATTCAGCTATTTGCATATAAAGTACTTTCTTCAATCTTGAAAGTTAAGCTTTTAAAGTGTAGCTTCTCCAGACCTTTAATATGCTCATTTGTAGGGTGAGGTTTAGGACCAAGAAAATCTTTTATTCTTTGAACACCATTTAAAAGATATTAGCAGTAGGGCCCCTTTAAACCTGATTTAGGAAACTGTATTCAATATCTAAAGGTCCCTTCTAGTTTTGAAATTAACTCTTTTATCCCATTGTAGCATAGATGATTACTCAGGATTACTGTCAGAATAATATATGAGGTGCTAATATTCTAACCTTGCTTTTGTATTGTGCGCTGTTTTCCTGGTTTTGCTTTTATATCCTGATCTGTCATTCACTTGGTCCCTTAATTAGATTTAATTTTAGGGATTGGTTATATTTGAAATTTTGTTATGATAAATTATGCTCATTTATGTAGAGAGTTCTGTTTTCAGCATTCAATATAAATATTCCTTGGAAATATATCATGAATTTGTAAAACATTTTATCCATCATTGAAAATATTTTTTAAGTAACATCTGATTCAAAAAAATATGTTGATACTGATTTAATATTTTTTGTATGATATATATTTAAAGATGCTTGAGAATAAGTAAGTATTGAAACTATATAGGTAAATTTTTTGTTATAATTTAATAATGACTCAGGTTTTTGACATTTAATACTTATACTTTTATAACTCAATAACTAATCAATTGTGAGTGAGAACAAATTGAATGGCATCTTTAAGTAAGATAGTTCTTTGACTTGAATATAGAGTAATTTTTAACTGTTTCAAATAGCATAAATCTTAACCTGATTTCTTTAAAGCAAATGATATTCTGATGATTAAAATTAAAAGTCTGTTTTTTTAAGACTTTTCTTTTACTATCTAATGATGAGTAGAGTAATTTACAGTTTGGAATTATGTAATTAAGAAGTAGAAAGGGCAATTTAGTTTAAGTGGGTGGTAAACTGCATTGCCATAAATTTTAAGAGAAACAACATATTAAGCAACTCTTGGAGGTGTCACAACAAAGTTTAAAAACTAATGTTTTTGCTCACTTAAACAGAAGCTGAAGCAGATAGCTATTAAATATCTACAATCACTTTAATTTCTTCTGTATTAAATGAGGCTTCAAGTGGACAGTTGCAGCAATGAATTTTCACAGCTGTCTAAAGAGTTAGAGTGATTACAAATAAGAAAAAATGTCTTTTATGTTTACCTTCATTTTAACTGTCTTTGGTGCTTATTTCCTTGTGTAGAGCTAAGTTTCCTTCTGGTGTTCTTAATGTCATATAGCCTGGGTCTGCTGAAAATTAATTCTCCCAGCTTTTTTTTCTTTCTGAAAAAATACTATTTCACTTTTATTTCTGAAAGATATTTCTGCTGGAGATAGATTTCCAGATTTACAGGAGTTTTTATTTTCTTCCTTTTCAGAATTTTAAAGATGTTATTCTGTTGTTTTCTTGTTTGATAGTTCCTGATGAGAAGTTGGCTGTAATTTTTATCTTTGTTCCTCTGTGTGAAATATGTCTTCTTTTCCTCTGGCTGCCTTCATTATTTTCTCTATATCTTTGGTTTTTAGTTATTTGGCTAGAAAGTGTCTGTGTATATGTGGGTTTTGTTTTGTTTAATGTATATTTTTTGTTGTTTTTCTTTTGGGGAACGTTATTTTTGCTTGGAGTTCTCTGAGAATGTTGGCTTTGTGTTTATGTCTTTTATTATTTCTGGAGAATTTTCAGCTGTTATGTCTTAAAATATTTATTCTTCTGCATTCTCTCTCTCTTTTCCTTCTGGGACTCCAACTACTTATATGTTAAACTATTTGAATTTGTTCCATAGCTGTTGGATGATCTTTTCTCCTACTCCATCTTCTTTTTTCCCCACTCTTTTTGTCTTTTATGTTTCAGTTTGAATAATTTCTATTGGGTATCTTTAAGTTCACTGGTTCTTTCCTCTACTGTGTCAAGTCTGTTGATGAGCCTATTAAAAGAATTCTTCATCCCTGATACCATGTTTATAGTATTTCCATTTGACTCTACCTTGGAGTTTCTGTCTCTCTGATGAAATTCACCATCTTTTCACATGTTTGTAAAGTGTGTGTCACTTTTTAAAATATAAGAACCTTTAACTTATTAATTATAGTTATTATAGAGTCCCTGTTTAGTTCTAAAGTCTGGGTCATCTCTGAGTGTAGTTTTATTGAATGCTCTCCCCACCCCCAGTTCCCAGAGGCTTTATTGGTAAATATGCTTTAGCAAAGAATGACAATCCTATTGCTTCCAAGACTGTGGAATGAAGAGTTGTGTTCAGAGACATATCAAGCAGTAGTAGGTGATTGTTGCGTTGTCCACCTCTTATTCATATTATTCATAGACTCAGTCATGAGCACAAGACTTGTCAGTCAACTCTTCAGGCTAAAATCATAGACTGATTTCTTTTTTGATTGCTTTATCTTTTGAAAATGGGTTGATTTTCCTATAGAGATTGAGCTACATACATAGTGTTTATATATGGGCTTTTTCTTCTGTCAGACCAGTAGTGTCTGAGGTTGATTTAATCTGTTGAAGAGTTGAACTCAGTTTGAATTGTGTTGTTTCTGTGGTCACCACAGGTTTCAGGTTCCTGTAGAGGTTGCTGTTGTTGCCTTGTGCTTAGGGTGGGGCTGAGTGCCCTTCTGTATTTTCAGTATGAGTGTTCCATCATCAGCTCTTAGCTGTCTCTGGTAGAGAGAACCACAAAAGAGATCTCTCTATGCTCTTGTCTTCTCGCACTGGTAGGTTGGTTTTACTTTTTACTAGGTACTAGGTTCATGGTAGGGGCAGAGAGAGAGTTCTTTGCTGTTCTGGTCCAATTTCAGTCTTTGGCATGCCCTGTGGGCAGCAGTCTCGGGGATATGGCTTTGTCAGCATTTCCTGCATTTTTAAACGGTGGCAGCCAAACTTTCCCTTCTATTTGTGATTGGTCTTAGGAGTTTCCAGTCCTTCCCTCAGCAATAACAGACTTCTGCTTCGAATAGAACCCTGGGTCCTCAATGGTTATCTGCCCCTCTCCCAGGGATAGACGTTTATTCTTCTAGCCTTTCCTGAGCTGGAGCTGCAGTAGGTCTTTTCTTGGCCCTGAGGGTGACAGGATTTACTGCTCTCCCAGAAGCTGGCTTTGAATAAGAGAAGGATCCTAAGAAGCAAGCAAGGTTTCCTTTGTTGAAGCCTCCTAAAGGCTATACCACCTCTTTCCAGTCTTCTGCGCAGATCCCAAAATTTCTTGAGAGTGCCCAGTGGAGATCTGTAAAGACAAGCTTGCAAGTGGGTCCTTCATCTCACCACACTCTCTGTATTTCTTGGGTCTTGACAAATTAGACCTCTTGTAAATTTCATATTCTCTATCATATACAATTTGATATTTAGACATCATGTCTTAATGCAGTGGTTTCTTAATCTTGATTGTCCATGAGAAATACCTGGGGAACCTTAATTATATCCAAGCCACAACTGAGACTAAATTAGAATTTTGGGGAATGGAACCAAGGCATCATTGTTTCTTTTAGGCTCTCCCAAGTGACTCCAACATATAGCCAAGGTTGAAAACTATTGGCTTAGAGTGCCCCACTCCCCATTCCCCAACCTTGTCCCATCCCTAATGTGTTTATCTTCTGGTTAAACCTGTTTATTTTTTAATTTTAGGTGTGACAAAGTCTCTTCTTGAGATCCTTTCCATTCCTCCCTCTTGTTCAGAATTATGTGATCTGGTAGCATCAACTACATACTTTAATTATAACACTCTGCACACAGTAATTACAGACAAGTCTTTTCACGAGATCTGAGGGCTTCCTTTTGTGCTCTGGAATGGAAATTGGTAGTCGGAAGAACAGGAGATTCAGGCTATTGATCCAATTGTATAATACATGTATAAAATGTGTGTTTTAGTTTTAAGTAAGCACAGGTTTTATAGACCATCTCACATACTCAATTGCCAGAAATCCAAGGATATGTTTAGTTCAACTAGCACTTTTTAAAAAATTATAAGTGATACGTGCTTTTTTTTTTTTTTTTTTTTTTAATCAAGCATTACAAATGTGTAAGCATGTAGAAGTCCCTTCTTGCTGGTAATCCCATTTCCCATAGGTAGTCACTGATACCTTTTATAGTTTTGATAACTATTTCCTCTATTTTTGTACCAAAAAATTGTACATGTGTTAAGTGAAAGGTATTTGTTGTTAAAGTTTAACAAGCAAGAAAATTATATGGTTGTTAAATATTACAAGATTTGTTATAGTCTTAACAATTATTTTGCAAATATAATTATCTTTGTGCATGTGCTCTGAAAAACCTAAAGGATTTGGTTATGTTAAGTAAATTTAACCTCCAAAATGTCTGCGCTTGGGACAATATATGAAAGCATTGTGGTTGTGAATTTCAGTGGGGAGTGGGGCAATGCAGCCCCCAGGGAAATAATATCAAAATCATATAAATCAGAAGATAGCAAATATTTTCTGGATAGGGTCAGTAGTCGACATACTCAACATATAGTAAATACAGTAAGTATTTTTGGCTTTGTGGGCCACATGGTCTCAGTCACAACTACTCAACTGTGCCATTGTGGTGGTGTAGCATGAAAGTAGCCATAGACGATACCAATGAGTATTCCAATACAACTTTATTTATAGGGAAGTGGGTATGGCTCAAGAAATTGAGCTCCTGCCTACCACATGGGAGGTCCATGGTTCGGTTCCTGGTGCCTCCTAAAGAAGACAGCAAGCTGGCACAATAGGCAGGCATGGCAAGCTGACATAACAAGATGACCCAACAAGAGACGCAAGAAGAAAAACATGATGAGACACACAACAAAGCAGGTAGCAGAGGTTCCCAGTGCCTCCTCAAGAAGGCAGGCAAGACAGTGAGCTGATGCAATGGGCAGGAGTGGCAAGCTGACGCAACAAGATGATGCAACAAGATACACAGGAGGAAGAACATAATGAGAGACACAACAAAGCAGGGAACAGAAGTGGCTTAAGTGATTGGGCACCTCCCTCCCACATCAGAGGTCTCAGGCTCAGTTCCCGGTGCCTCCTAAAGAAACGAAGACGAACAGACACAGCAAGTACAAACAATAAGGGGATAGGAAGAAATAAATAAAATAAATCTTAAAAAAAACATCTGAAAATGGAAACATTTCCCTTTAAAAAAAAAGAAAAAAATCTTTATAGACACTGAAATTTGAATTTGATTCATTTCATGTTCACTTGTCACAGAATATTGTTCTTTTGTTTTTTTTTTTTCAACCTTTTAAAAATGTGAAACCATTCTTAGCTCATAGACTGTACAGAAACATATGGGCATATGGTCATACTTTGCCAACACTTGATGTAGGGAACTTTTCAAATTGTAAATTCATTATCTCCCAGTAAGCCTTCTAAATGGTACACATCCCCAACTTGAGAAGTTACTACTCTTAGAAATTAATGAGAGCAAGTTCTATACCATAGATTTGCTGGAGGGAAAAAAAAAAAAAACTTGAGAAAACCCAACTTGAACACAGATTATTTAAACATATATAATATGGACCATTTCTATAAAGAAGGTATAAAATTATGAATAGCTATAAAATATAGTCTTATACAGATATAGTATTTTCAGCTTGAGGCCCAGAAAAAGTCAAGTACATAAGTAACATTTTAGTATCTACTTGCTAATGACACTATTTGAAGGATTAGATATTCTTGAGGATTAAAAATATATATTTGGTGTTTGTTTAATAGGTTTCATTGTTTTTATGACATAGGTTTTTTTTTTTTTCTGAAATAGTGATTAATGTTTTTATTTTATTTTAATTTTATTGAAGTATATCATTCATACGTGAACATAAATAAACAATAAATGTATAGTGAAAGTTGTGAACTTACAAAACAAACATGCCTAACATCATACATGGCTCCCGTACATCACGCATTACCAATACTTTGCATTGTTGTGAAACATTTGTTAGAAATTATGAAAGAATATTGTCAAAATATTACTACAGTACTAACTATAGTTCATACCTTACATTTGCTGTATTTTTCCCCCAACCCATGGGGGAATATTTATTTATTTACTTTTATCCATTTTTAGCCCCCTGTTTTTGCTGTCTTTGTGTCCATTTGCTGGGCAATTCTCCATGTGTGTTTCCTGCCCTCTATTCTCATCCTTCTCCTCCTGTCTTCACCAGGATTCGATCCTTGGAACCTCCGATGTGGAGAGAGGCGTCCTACTCCCTGCGCCACCTTAGTTTCTGGTTTTTCGGTGCATCTCGTCTTCGCTCTCCCTTGTGTCACTTTCCTGTTATCTTGCTGTGTGGCTCAGCGGGGCCTGGTGGCGCACCTGCGTGCAAGCCTGGGGGGCACACCTGTGCACGGGCCTGGCAGCCTGCGCGCTTCTGTATTTTTCTTTTTTTTAAATTTTTACCGGGAGGTCTCGGGGATCAAACCCAGGTCCCTTCATATGGGAGACGGATGCCCAACCATTTGAGCCACATCAGCCCCCTGTATCTCTTAAGGTTGACCAAAGATACCTAGAGTTATTGTCATTTCCCATACAGGATGGTAATATAATAAATCAGTCTTGGTTTATCACCAGCATTCTAAAAACCAGACCTAGGGAGAAAAACTCGGTCTGGGGACACATGCATGGTTACTAATATAGCGAATGTTTAGCCTACCCTGATTATCACAAAATCAGGACAGTAAGAGTATTCGTAGATGACATAGGTGTTTAAATAAATAACTTTTTATACAACTTTAGCATAAAGTAGTGATTGACACCTTTAGTACATGTCATGATCATTTGGGATATTTGATAAAAATATAGTTGTGTTTTAGATGATCCTCCATAGATTTAGATGTTCTGTAAGTAATTCTTATGAGCAGTGGGTTGAGAACCATTAGTTGGTGAATTAAAGAATGAAATGAAAAGCTTTTTTAAAAAAATTCAGTATATTCCCAGTTAAAATTTTTTTTTAAAATTTCAGTCTTGTTGTTAAAAACAGTAAAAAATGCATGAAATAATATCTGTCTTTTATCTTAAAACCTAAAAGATAGCCATTGTTAAGTCTTTAGTCAATCTGTATATTTTCAATGCACGTACAAACATAAACATTTTTTAAACAAATAGAATTATACAATGTGTACCATTCTTTCGCTTGTTTTTTTTCCCAATTAATATTTCTTAGACATCTAGAGAAACTGATTTCTTATAAATAATTTTGGTCAAGGATTAAAGACAAAAACACTGAGACAGTTTTTGAATGACTTGGTTACCTGGGCTGTTATTTATTTATTTTTTAAAGATACCTGGCTATGTATTTTTTACATTAATTTATTTATCCCCCCCTTTCTGCTTGTGCTTGCTTGTGTCCATTTTGCTGTGTGTTTTTCTGTGTCTACTTGTCTCCCTTTGTTGCATCATCTTGCTGCACCAGCTCCCCGCACCGCGCGAGCCACCAGCTTGCTGCACCGCGTGGGCTGGCTCACCTTCACCAGGAGGCCCCCGGAATCGAGCCCGGGGCCTTCCATATGGTAAACGGGAGCCCAACCAATTGAGCCACAGCTGCTTCCGAGGGCTGTTATTTTTTGACTCCTGTTCCCCATAAAGACATGCCCAAATCCTAACTCCTGGTACTATACATGTGGAATCATTTGTAAATGGGATCTTTGATGATCCTATTAAAAAATCAGACCAAACTTAATAGGATAGGCTTAATCCAACATGACTGGCGATCTTAGATGCTGAGGAAATTGGACACCGTAGTAAGAGGAGACAGAAGACAACAGAGTGACCTGCAACGGAGGCAAACATTGAGATATGAATTGCTGGCAAGCTACCACCAGAATGCTACAGACTTTGGCGAAAGCATTTCTAACCTCCCAAACTGTGAGACAATAATTCCTGTTATTTAAGCCAGTCAGTCTGTGGCATTTGTTATAGCAGCCCTGGCAAACTAAGACAAAGGCTAATGAAAGATACAGATGGGGAACAGGGATATTTCTAGCATTGTTTGGATGCTGGAACAAATCACAGCTCTCCTGCCTTTTACCCACTCCACCAAAGAATAAACAAACATACTGCACCTGTCCAGAGAAAATTTGTTTCAAATGGAGATTATGGGCATCCTGGAGTGGGGAAAAATAACGAAAGGGCTTTATCAGATGTGCCAAGGAAGAAGGGATAGTCCCCTTCCAGTGAATTAAGGTGATTGTATGCATGGGGAGCTTCAAAGTTTCTGTTGTTTTATGTATTGTATTTTTTTGTAATTTTATATTTTATTTAGCACTAGCAAAGTCTCTCTTTCCTTCCTTCATTATTTCTTCCTTGTAGATTAGGTGGGGTGTGGGTGGAAAGAGAAAACCATGGGCCTCCAGGGTGTTCACTTTAGTTGTGCCACCTAGACAGTTTCAGAATACCTGTAATATTACAGTTCTGTCCTTAGTAGCCTGTTTTTCCTCCAGGACTCTTGGGCATCTGCTCATCCTCTGCTTTTAGAGCCTATACTTCTCTTCACCTGAACTAATTGAGTAGGTTTACTGTATTTTCCAATAGTGAGTGGTACCTTACTGGATAAGGGATATCCACCCTTATCCAGAGTGGATCAAGCTCTTCTAAAGGTCCTATTCAGTGACAAGGTTATGTTGATCTGTCAGGTAACTCCGAATAATAGTAATAACATGAAATCTAAAGTAGTTATAAATATTCTCTTGCAGGGTTCAATTTTTTCCCATGATAAATAATAAGATTTTAAAAAGAGAGAAAAAACTGAGTTTGAGCTTTGGGTGGTTTGTTCATGCTGTCTGCTTAAGGGATAATTCACTACTGTCCTTGTCCCTTTAAATATCCTAGAAATATGGACTGGTCATCAGAGAACTATATGAGATTCTATTTTAGCTGGATTGCTCTTTTATATCCTGGGGCTTTATAAAAATATTAAACTTAAAATTTACTTTTCCATATTATTAGACATTTAATACTGAGTTTAGGAACTATATATTCAGTAGGTGAGCAACACTACTTTATAATGTCAGATAATCCCTTCGTCATGGTGTTAAATATAGTCAGGAAATTATTCGCTCTACTTATATTATAAGGGCAACAAAAAAATGTGCTTTTGAAGGATAGATCTGATAAACTTTCACAGGTGGGAATGGGATAAAAGCAAAATTGCTGACTCATTGAAGAATTTGTGTCTGTTGCAGAGCCTTTCCTTGTCTCAGAGTAAGAGGTAAAAACAGCCCTCTTGATTGAAAATATGTAGTCTCACTTTATTAGGGTTGCTTTGGAAAATTGTATTTTTTAAAATACAGATATTCTCTGAGCAAGTTAAGCTTTTTTTATCTTTAATGCATTTACTATAAATTGAAGCCATTTGTTTCGGAATGACAACATGAAAGCACTGTTTCCCTGGAAGCTGGAAGAAAAAAACCTGTAAAAGGCAGGCATTGTCTAGTGTTTTCTTAATCACCAGCATCTTATATGCCATTGAAAAGCACGCATGAAACTTTAAGACATATTGTAAAATATATCAAATCTTTCTTCTTTGAAATGAAAGATTTCAAATTTTCTAAATCCTTCCTTAAGAATTTGACAAGATGAAGATTATTATTTTTTATCTGTTTTTTATAGGTTCTTCTTTCCTCTTTTGTTAATTAACCTTTTTATTTTGAGATAATAGTAGATTCATATGTAGTTAAAAGAAATAATGTAGAGCTGTCCTGTATGTACCGTTTACCCAGTTTACCCTAACGTTTAACATCTTGCAAAACTTAAATATCACACTAAGATATTTACGTCGATGCATTCTACCAACCCTATTCACATTTTACTAGTACTGCTTGCACTCATTTGTGTGTGTGCTTATGGATTTAGTTCTACATAACTCTGTCACTTTTATATGTATCCACCACCACACTCAAAATACAAAACACTTCCATCATCTCAAAGATGTTGCCTTTTCATAATCACACCCTCTTTCCTTTTGTTTTGTTTTTATATTCTTTTATACTTGATAGAAAGTGAATACTTAGCACAAACAGCAGATGAGATACTTAGCAGTTAAAGAATATTTGCATACCAAGAATGATCTTCAAGGCGAGAAGTCAACTTTTACAGCTATAAGTTATAGAAACCTTCCCTGAACTAGTTTTAATAAAAAGATTTTTATTATAAGGAAACCGGTATGCTGCATTGGATCCAAGGATAGATATGTGGAAGAAATTACTGGAATCAGGAATCTGGTTGTCTCTTGTCTTTTTCTGATGTATCTATTTTTCTTTCCTCTTATATCATGGCTTTTATCATGTAATGATGAAATGGCTACTCACAAATCTTGAGCCCTTTAGCTTCAGCTACCCAAAGGCTAAAGAGGCTGAGTTAGTCCCAACTAACAATTCCCATGGAAACCCTGTTGTACCTCACCCAGGTATGGTCAGAAAGGTGGAGTCAATGCAAGTATATAGCAACATCTTTGGGAACTATGTGGGTTGATTGTGAGGCAGTGGGTATCCAGAAAGAAAAGGAAGGAAGGTTAGACAAAATGAAAGATGTCCTCATCAACTGCCTATAAAATTTCATTTAAACAGTGAGGATTCTTTGAAGAAATAATGGAGCTTGAAGTGTTCTGGGTAAGGACTATTAAAATGATCAGAGACAGCAAATTAAGAATAAACAAAATTCTCACTGATTCTTTAGTCTATAATAATTTGAGGGCCAACAAGGGAACTGCCTGAAATTCTTAAAATCATAAAAGGTAAAAGCATTGACTAAATGATGAAATGATTTGAATCAAGGAGGGTTTTTTTTAATGTCTTAACACTAGTACTTAGTGTAGAAAAAAAATTATACCTCAAATAGAAAGTACTTTATTGATTAATAAATTAACTTATATAATTTATTATTCCAAGATGTTTGCAAATATTGTCAGAGGATTATTAGACAAATTGATGGCTGATAGCTATATAATGGAGACATTTAGGAGAACTAATATTAAAAGGATAACTTTTCATGCAGTTTAGGATCTCACAGCATTATTGAGCAATTCATGAATAGGGCAGCATCCCATTCAGAAAGTCAAAGGCAGCGCTGCTGAAGGAGTGGAATGGGGAAGCTCAAACAGGGTGAACATGAACGCAAGCAAAGAAATTTCTGATTGGTTTGCCAACAGTTGCTTTTCTGCAGCACTGTAGGGTGCTCCGTTTTCTGAAAAAGCCCCTGCAGGTCAATTGTTTTTGTCTTCTGGAAAATCCCTTCTGGGAAAGGGGATCCCTCCTGGCAATCCCCAGTGCAGGTGGCTGCTTTATTTTACTTAACACCAAACCAAGCCTTAAATTAACCTTCTGAAGTCATGAAGGGAATTATTTCCCCATCAAGCATTAGTGCTGATAATAATTGTTAAAATTTATTTAGTATTACTGTCAGGTACTGTGCTAGGCATTTTTCTATCCATAGTCTCATTTAATCTTTCTCCAAACCTTGCAAGCTGTTTATTGAACTGAATTTTCTAAGATGTTTTTCAACCAAATTATTAACACTTTCCTTTCCCTTTCAGAGATGTGGTACTGGATCTTTCTCTGGGCTCTCTTCTCCTCTCTGTTTGTCCATGGTGCTGCAGGAGTGTTGATGTTTGTGATGCTGCAGAGGCATAGACAGGGAAGAGTAATTTCTGTCATTGCAGTCAGCATCGGATTTCTGGCTTCTGTAACTGGAGCAATGATTACTAGTAAGTTGATTTTGTTTTCCTTAAGGATATAATTTTATATGCACTTATGATTTCAGTAACTTTATTCCTTTTGTAAATCTAACAGTGTAACCTCTCATGTAGAATATTCTTCATCACTGTATACACTTTACCTAGAAAGTAAAGATTAGTTCATTTCTTCATTGAACAGTTACTTTTTGTACTTCTACTGTAAAAGACATTATGCAATGCTTTGTGGGAAATAGAAAAATTTGTAAGAATTGGCAAGGGGCAAAACATTTCAATAGGAATGATTACTTTAAATGAGCTCACTATCTAGTAAATGAGAAAGGTAGGCACAAAAATGTAACAATGATAATTCATTAAAAAGTGATAATATAGCCCTTGATGTCATTTGTACTTCCGTTTTATTCACACATCAATATGATACAAATATCCCCTTGCCTGCTAGAGATTAACCAGTTTAGAGTGTCCTCTAGCTAATTGTGACTTTTCTACCGTGCTACTTCATGTGCATTTTTATACAAGTCCTTCAGGTTCATTCTCTCTGGCCTTCTCTTCTTGTCCTCTTGACACTGTACTTAGCTTTATATTCTAAGGGTTAGGTCTGGTTGTTTCTACTGCTGTAAATTGAACCAGAACTTAGATGCATCCTGTTGAGACTGGAGGGTACCACAGCTGCTTCCTTAATATGGTTTTGCCATCTTCATGCTGCTGCTGATTAAGTCACCGCCAATGGATAATAGAGACTTACATTGTTTTTCATTTGTGGCAGGGGTTCTTAACCAAGGGGTCCATGAGCTTGAATTGAAATTCAAAAAAACATCATTCTTGTGGGGACGTGTTGGTGCGGGTGTGATATATTTATTAAATAATACACAGTGTAGTGTGGACTTAGTAAAGGGTCCGTGGTTTTCACCTGACTGGCAAAGGGGTCCATAGAACAAAAAAGGTTAAAGAACCCCTGGTTTATGGTCTATTTTCATATGTCTGCAGCAGCTCACTCCTATTACTGGATCTGTTTAGGTTTTTAGCCACAAAGAGGAAGTCCTTTTCTTCTGCAGTACACAGACCTCCCTCCTTTTCTGTCACAGGATTTCCCTTTCCCCAGAATGATTGACTTTACCTGGGGGAGGTGATATAGTTCAAGTGGTTGAGCACCTGCTTCCCATGTATGAGGTCCTGGGTTTGATCCCCGGTACCTCCTAAAAACAAAACAAAACAAAACAACCCCGAAAAAACCAACTCTCATTAGGTTGATTTAAGATATATTGTTAGTGGAACACTCTAGGTTCTGGGCTTCTAGGTTCTTGGCTTATGTCACATAAAAGAATTTAAGGACATGCCATAGGGTAGGCAAGGGAGAAAGGAGTTTATTAAGAAATAAGAAAAGAAAAACAGTACCCAATGCAAGACATGGATTGTGGGCTGTGCTAAGGGTGAGACATGAGCGTGGGCCCCCAGTTTGGCCTTTTTAAGATCTTTGCTCTTCCCACTTCATAATGTTGGGGCGGGGCCCCACCTGTTTGCTGTTCTGATTGGTTGCCTTACTATCCGTGCCTCTTAGCTCTCAGGGGCCCAATGAGGAGGCCTGTTTGGAATGATCCGGGGCCTCTCTTTCATCCCAGAAAGAGTCCTAATGGGCCCTAGTGGCCAGGGTCTTGTGGGGTCTTTCCAGCTTTGTTCTTTAGTAGCAGCCTTCCCCTCAGGAGATTTCTGGGCCTCGTGGCCATGTTCTCTGCCGGGTCTCACTGCCTTCTCTCACTGTACTAACTTACCTCCACATGGCAAAGGAAGAGGAATCCGAATTAGTTGTTATTCACTGTGGTGGCATACAAAGAGACATAAAGGAGACTGCCAGTGTTTTTGGTGTGGGCCACTGTTGTAATTGAGCTGTGAACAAAGAAGGAAGGAAGAAGGAACAGCTTGTTCAGGAGTTATAAGTAATGTGTGTATGTGTATGTACTGGCATAAATTGTTATAAATCTTTAAAGATAACATGAGAAATACAAGTCTATTTCCATTTATCTCCAATGTGGTGTGTGTGTGTGTGTATGTATATATATATATATATAACCCACTCCAGTTCAGTCAAGAATAAAATAAGCCAGTGAGTTTAGAAACTGCAATGGTTTATCTTAAAAAATCCTTAAAAAGGTTAAGTGATACAATTCCAAGTATGTTTTCTTAATGCAGGTTGTGAGTGCTTTAGTATTCATAGCTGTACATTCAATTCAGCAAATGGTCGTTAACTCTCTCTCTTCCGTATGATACTGTATATAGATACATTTCCTCTTGAGCCCTTCTTTATTATGTATTTTTGTTATCACCTAATTCTAAAATAGTTTAACTTACATTATGATTTCTTCTTTGAGCTGTGAAGTTTTAGAAATGTGTTTTTTATATTTCCATATGCATGGATTTTTTTCTAGGTATCTTTTTGTTATTAATTTCTATTCTAATTGCCTGCTAGTCAAAAAATAATAATCTGTATGATTCCAGTACTTGGAAATTTGTTGAGATTTGCTTTTATGACCTACTACATAAAATGTTCTATAGATGCTTAAAAAGACCTGATTATTTTTATTTTGTTGACCTTATTTTTAAGGTTCTTTTTCTCTTTTAATGGAAAACCTATTATCCAGATATTGGTCTTTTTGAATTGATCTTATAAGACTCTGATATTTTCTCCTATTTTGTTCTACTTCCTAAAGATATTTCCTTGGCTTTATCTTTGTACTTTCCATTGACTTTTTAATTTTAGCTACCATACTTTTAATTTCTAAAAGACTTTTCTTGTTCTCTGGTCATTTTTCATTCAATCTAGTTCTTTTTGGTGGATGCAGTATCTTCTCTTTAAGAATATGAATTATTATTAAAGGTATTTCTTTTAAATTTTTTTCTGCTCCCAGCATTATCTCTTATCCTATGATGCTTTTTTCTTATGTTTTTATTTGTATCTCACTCTTTAGTATTGGAGGATTTCCTCAAATGTCTGTGACTCTTGTTCATATTTAAGAGTGAGACATGAAAATATTTTATGTTTAGAGTTGGTGCAGGAGTGTATTTTTGTGTTCCAGCATTACCACCATCATTTGGCATTATACTGCTGTCTAATTTTAGCCAGTATAAAGGTATAAGGTGATATCTCATTGTTAGTTTAATTTGCATTTCTGTGGATACTAATGAGTTTGAGCATCTCTTCCTATGCTTATCTAGTTAGGTTTCCTTTTCGGCAAATCACTTTTTAAAATTCTGTGCTGGGGGGTGGATGTGGCTCGGGTGGTTGGGTGTCCGTCTCCCATATGGAGGGACCTGGGTTCGATCCCCAGGACCTCCCGTTAAAAAATAATAATAATAAATAAATAAAATAAAATAAAATAAAATAAAATAAAATTCTGTGCTTACTTTTCTTTTGAGGTTCTTGTTTCCTTTTACTAAACTGCAGATATATCTTATATATTATAAATACTGGTTTCTTGCTGGTTTTGGACTTTGCAAATAATTTCTCTCAGTCTTTTTTTTTTAACTTTTTATTTTGAAATATTTTCAGATTTACAGGACAGTGGCAAAAATAATACAAAAACAATACTTCAGTTGAGATGACCATGTGGCTTTTTTCCTTCATTCTGTTAATGTGGTTATTACATTGATTGATTGTCTTATGTTGAACCACCCTTGCATTCCTAGAATAAATTCCACTTGCTCGTGGTGTTTAATCCAGTTAATGTGTTGTTGTATCTGGTTTGCTAGTATTTTGTTGAGGAATTTTACATCTATATTCATAAGATATGGTGATCTGTAATTTTCTATTCTTGTGATATGTTTATCTGTTTTTGGTATTAGGGTAATGCTGGCCTCATAGAATGAGTTAGGATATGTCTTCTTCAGTTTTTTGGAAGAGTTTCAAAAAAAAATTGGTGTTAATTCTTCTTTGAATTTTTGGCAAAAGCATCTGGTCCTAGACTTTGCTTTGTTGGGTAGTTTTTGATGACTGAATCAATGTATTTACTTGTTACTTCTCTTTTGAGATCTTTTTTCTATTGAATCAGTATAGGTAATTTGTTTTTAGGAATTTGTCCATTTCATCTAGGTAGTCTAATTTGTTGGTGTCCAGTTATTCATATTATCCTCTTTTAATCCCTTTTATTTCTGTGGGATTGGTAATAATGTCCCCCTTTTCATATCTGATTTTTGTTATTTATTTAGGTCAATCTAGCTGAAAATTTGTCAATTTTGTTGATCTTTTCTAAGAACCAACTTTTGGTTTTGTTGCTTCTTTCTAATGATTTTTTTAATGCAAGCATTTGGAGCTATAAATTTCCCTTCAGCCTTTGCTGCATCTCATAAATTTTTAGGTGTATTGTGCTTTCATTCATCTCAAGGTATTTGCTAATTTGCCTTGTGATTTCTTGATTGATCTACTGGTTGTTTGAGTGTATTGTTTAATTTTCATGTATTTGTGAGTTTTCCAGCTTTCCCTCTTTCAGTGATTTCTATCTTATTTCTAGTGTAGTCAGAGAAGATATTTTGTAGATTCAAATCTTTTTTAATTTATTGAGACTTATTTTGTGACCCAACATATGGTCTATCCTAGAGAATGATCCTTATATACTAGAAAAGAATGTGTATTCTGCTGTTGTTGGATGAAATGTTCTATATATATATTTGTAAGGTTTGGTTGGCTAGTATTATTCAAGTTCTCTATTTTCTTATTGATCTCTTATCTGGATAATCTATACATGATTGAAAGTGGTGTATTGAAGTCTTCTACTATTAATGTAGAAATATCCATTCAAATCTGCCAATATTTGCACATATATTTAGGGCTTCTGTTGTTAGATGCATTTATGTTTAAAATTGTTAAATCTTATTGAATTGATCCTTTTATCAATATATAGTGTCCTTTGTCCGTTTCAGCAGTATTTGACTTAAAGTCTGTTTTTTCTGATATTAGGATAGCCATCACTGCTCTGTTTTGATTACTATTTTTTATGGAATGTAATTTTGATCCTGGAATTTAAGGTGAGTCTCTTATAAACAGCATATAGTTGGTTCAAGCTTTTTAAAATCTATTCTGCTAACTTCTGCTACTTGGTTAGAGAGTTTAATCTATTTACATTTACATTAATTATTGACAATTGAAGACTTATACCATTTTGCTCTTTGGTGTTTTTTTTTTTTTGTTGTTGTTGTTGTTTTTGGTCTTTGTTTGTCTCTCCATTCTTCCATTGCTACCTAGTTTTATATCTACTTGTTTTTTATAGTCAACCCTTTAGAATCTGTTCTCATTTCCTTCTGTGCATATTTTCCCAATATTTTCTTTGTGGGCACCATTTGGCTTAAATTTAACATCCTAAATCTTATAACAGTCTTGTTTGATTTAATACCAACTTAATTTTAATATCATACACAAGCATTGTTCCTGTACCCTTCATTCCTCCCCACCTTTGTTGTTCTTGTCACAAGTTGCATATTTGTACACTATACATTTAAAACCATAGGATTATCATTTTTATGCATTTGCATTTTACATTCTGTAAGAAGTAAAAAGTGCAGTTACACACCAAGAATTACAATAGTAATGGCATTTGTATTTACCATGTTGTTACCTTTACTGGAGACTTTAATTTTTTCGGATAGCTTTGATCTTTTGTCTAGAGTCCTTTCCATTCAACCTGAAGAACTTCCTTCAGCATTTGTTTGTAGGGTCAGTCTAGTCATGATGAACTCCCTCAGCTTTGATTTATCAGGGAATGTCATACTCTTTCCCTCAGATTTGAAAGACAGTTTTGACGGATATAGAATTCTTGGTTGGGAGTTTTTTGCTTTCAACACTTTTAAGCCTTCTTGCTTCCATGGTTTCTGATGACAAATTGGCACTTAATCTTATCAAGGTTCCCTTGTATAGGTGCTGCTTCTCATGTGTAGATCTCAGGATTCTCTTTTGTTTTGGGCATTAAGTACTTTGATTATAATGCTGCTTGATGTGTGTCTATTTGGCTTTATCCTGATTGGAGTTTGTTGAGCTTCTTGGGTGTGTATATACATGTCTTTTGTTATATTTTGAAAGTTTTCAGCCATTATTTCTTCAAATATTCTTTCTGCCCCTTTCTTTCTCCTCCTTGTGGCATTCCCATATTGCATATATTAGTACACTTGATGATATCCCACAGATCTCTCAGGCTCAGTTCACTTTTCTTCTTTTTTTTCCCCTACTCCTCAGACAGAAAAATTTCAATTGTCTTATCTTCAAGTTCACTGATTGTTTCTTCTGCCAGCTCCAATCTGCTGCTGAGCCCTTTTAGGGAATTTTTTATTTCTATTACTGTGTTCTTCACCTTTGTTTGGTTCCTTTTTAAATAATTTTTACCTTTTTATTGATATTCTTTTTGATTATCTATTATTTTCTTGATTTCCTTCAGTTGTTTGTCCATGTTTTACTTTAGCTCTTTGAGTATATTTAGGACAATTTTTTAAAAGTCTTTGCCTCATATGTCCAAGGTCTGTTCCTCTTCCTTGATGGTTTCTAAAGGTTTATGTTGCTCCTTTGCAAGGGCCATCATTTCCCATTTCTCTATATGTCTTGTACTTTTGTTATACACTGGACATTTTGATATTTCAATGTGTTATATCTGGAATTTAGTCACTGGAATATCTGTTCCTTAAGCTTGTATCCAGCTAGTGTTATGTCAGAGATTTCCTTGAATGCCAGGAGGTAGCAAAACAAGCAAGCAAACAAATGAAATAAGACCTTTCCCACTCTTTGCAGATTCACCTGTGTGAGTGTCCTCTTTCAGAGTGTAGCCTGCTTAACAGTGAGTTTGAAAAACAGTCTATGGCTAAACAGTAGGCCCCCTCCATTTTCCAAGCATATATCTTGTCCTGGGTATGCATGCCTTGCCCCAGGAATTTCGCCCTTTACACAGATCTGAACTCCCCCCACCCCCTACCACCCCCAGGAAATAGTGTTTCCTCGCCGTTCCAGGTGCTACCTTATCTGTCCCACAGCCAGCAATCCTTTGCCACAGGCAGGTACAAACTTCAGCATTCTGGTTGGTCTGTGAGCTGCCTTTATGTGCAGTACAAGTTGTGGGATGGCAATCCTATGATGAGTGCCCAGTTCAGTTCTTCAGCCTACCACTAGGCAGACTAGCATAGACATACATGTTCCCTAGTAGGTATACCAGGATTACTGTATTCCCTCCAGAACTGGGACCAATGGCCAGGGATCCCCACCTCCACCACGAGTTTAGGCCAGCTCTGCCCTGAGCTGGAGAGGGTATGGGGAAAGTGCCAGCAAGGACACAATGGGGTTTTCCTATCAATTTTGAGTTGCCTTTTTCTTGATTAGGCACTCGCTCTGTTACTGCAACTCTTTAACTGTTTTCTGGAACTCTGAGAAAGATGGTTCTGCAGTTTTTCTTTCTTTTTATTCTTTTTTTCAGTAGGTATCCGGGATTGAACACGGGACCTCGTACATGCTACACCTGCTCCCATGCCAAGTTTTCTAGTTGTTTAACAATTCTGAGCAGGGACAGAACCATAGAGTATCTCACTGTACCATCTAGGTGATGTCACTCTTGCAGTTAGTTTTATTTCCTGTATAACTGTTAAATCTCTTCCTTGAGTATGGAAACTTTGGGGTTTTACTGTTTTTGCTTTTGTTTTGTTTTTAATTTTTAAGTTGTTTTTCTCTACTTATGGGCTATACTTCAAAGTCTTGCCCATTTCTTGAAAGGATATAAAGAAACTTATTTTGTAGTTTTGTTTGTTTTTTCTCTACTCTCAGTAGGGCCTTCCAAAATAGAATAAATTTTGTCCTCACCAGAGCAGCTAAATACTAAATTAGGGAGTCAGCTTATTTGGGAAAGAGAGGATGGCAATGAAGTAGAAATGTTTTTCAGTTCTTGCTGTTCTCTTCCTTCCTTACTCCCTTCTCACTTTGTCACTTAGGGTGCTTTTGCTTGGCTTCTAACCTCCAGTTAAATTCTAAACCCGCACGAGAGATGTCTGAAACACTGATTTTCTGGTTCCTCCACCTTGAGCCAAGAGTATTTAAGCTCCAACCCTAAAACTTAAAAGAAACTAAAATAATAAATACAAACATCATGTCTTTTAGTTACATAGAAAACATTACAATATTTAATATATACACAATTTTTCTTTTTCCCAAACATTTGCTACCTGGTTTAAAATGTATTTATTCCTGCTTTTTAAAATTAAGAGTTTGGTGAGGGAACGGATGAGGCTCAAGCGATTGTGTCTGCTTTCCACATGGGAGGTCCCAGGTTCAGTTCCCGGTGCCTTCTAGAAACAAGGACAAAACAACAAGCAAAACAAACAAAGAAACCAACTCAGGGGAGCTGATGTGGCTCAGTGGTTGAGCATCGGCTTCCCACATATGAAGTCCTGGTACCTCAAAAAAAAAAAAAAAAAAGTTTAGTGAACATTGTCACTGTACACATATGAATTGCTTTTGTTTGGAAAATAAGATAAAAAAATATAAGTTCATTGTCTATTCTGGCCTTTAAAATGAAATTTCTTAGAATTCTAGAGTTTAGGCAAGTTAGACTTTTAAAATTAATTTTAATTATGTAAATAATATATGACTGTTTTCTGTAAAATTTAAAACATGGGTAAGTCAAAAGTCTCTTTTGACTAGTATTGTGAAATCAGTACTCTTGCCTGAAAGTAATCCCTATTTTCAGTTTGGTGTGTATCCCGCAGTTTTTGTTTATGTTATTACATTCATTCATTCATACATTTTTACTTATTCTTACATCCATACATATATGATTTATCTTAAATTCTTTCTAGGTCAGTTCATATAGACTTATATTTTTCTTATTTAAATTTACAGGTTCCATGGTATAATTTATTTAGCCATATCTCCTACTAATGGATATTTCTTTTGTTTGTGTGTGTGTGTTTTGCCATTACCAAAAATGCTGCTGTGATTTTATATGCATGTATATGTGAATGTCTGTATTGTAGATAGTAATAATTGTTTTACATATGGCAAATATTTTTCTAATCTATCCCTTGAGGTCAAACTTTTATGTTTTTTGCTTTTTTTGTGTGCAGTATTAAGAAGACCTCTGTACCTGTGGTCAAATATGTTTTTTAAAGTTTACATTCATACCTTTGCATTTAGCTTTTAATCCACCTGAAATTTATTTTGAGAGATGTTGTGAAGTAGGGACTTAAATTTATTTCTTCCAGACAGCTACCAGTTGTTCCAAAACCATTTATTGAATGGTGCATCACTGATTGAAATACTTTTATCATTTACTACTACTATAACAACTAGCCACAACCTGTTGACCACATACTAAATAAGATGAGAAACTCTTCTAAACACTTTACAGGTATCATCTCATTCTTCATAACCACCATTTTACAGTTGAGGAAATGAGGTTCAGAGAGGTTAAGTGATGGTCCAGTGTAACACAGTTTGGATTTTAATCCAGGAGTCTAGCTCCCAACCCATGCTTTTTACCTTATGTCATGGGAAGTTTGAATTGATAGATTTGTCTGCCATTTCCCAGATAATCTGAGCTAGTAATTGCTTTGATTTTCTCCTTCTTGGATCATGATTAAAAACTTATTATTGGAGAGTTGGAGGCCAAATAGTGGTTTTAAAATTGAAGATACTCATGGAAATCTAGACTATATATATGTATATATGTATATATACATACACACACATATATAAACGGTATTATATATAATGATGTTTATTTCAACATCATTTCTCATAACAAAAAAAGGCATAGAAACTTTAAGAATTTTTTAAGAATGTCACCCAATTCTAACATTTGGGGATATGACCAATTATGCAGTTATGCAAGTGAGTATATTACTTGATTAAGTAAATATTATGCTACTAGGAGTTTTATTTAGTATTGAGTTGGTTATCAGTTACTGTACTTTATTATTTTCTGAACCCTTTTTTTCACTTGAAATAGTGGAATAATTTTGTGATCTATAGCTAGACTAACCTGGATTCAAATCCCAGCTCTTATACTTGCTGTGTTTCCTTGGGCTAGTAATTGAACCTCTCCTACCCTGTTTTTTATCTTCATATTAGGTAATAATACTCAAGGAGCTTTATAATATTTAAATAAGATAATATTTGTAAAATTCTTGCAAGAGACCTAGTATGTGGTAAGCATACCATATGTTTTCATTCCTTTGGTTTTTATACATTTATGTAAAAGCCCTTGGCTTAGATTAATAATTTGTTTTTCCCATTTATAACTCTTATAGAGGAATACAGTAACTTTTATTTGGGAGATTTTACATCTTTGGATAATTTTTTATTAATAGGTTACTATGTCAAGTAGTTGTCAGTTCAGCATCTTGGAATAATTAGTTTTGTTTTTCTTATTTCTTTTTATTTTACTACTAGATATAGCCAGTTTTATCTGGAGAAATAGTTTTGAGGTCATCTCATCTCAGCCTCTGAGATGGCATATTATAATTTAAATGTTTCCTCCTTTATGATTTCTGAATTACTTTTAAAACCAGCCATTTAGATGCCACATTATTTTTTAATGTATATAAACTGTATTGATAAGATGAAATCTTCAACTAGATGAGCGCTGAGGCTCCATCTAACTCTGAGATTCTCTTATTCTGGGATGTGCACATTATCTAAATATTTTTTCTAGAACAGATGTCAAGTTCATCTTCTATTTCTATTAGATTTCAATACTAGTTTCCAAATAACTTTACAGTTGTAACCTTTATTAAAAAGTTCAATAAATTGTTTTACATGGTAAGAATGAGAAATGAATTAGTCAAATATTCTGATATTTTACATGCCATCGAAAATTAATCCTTTTAATTACATGAAAGATACCTTTAATATTAACTTTAATAATTTAGAAGTTACATTAAATTGTATAGATTTTCTGTATTATCATTTATAAGCATCAGTATATTGTGTTGTATTTTTGTAAAAATGCCGGTGATGTGTGGCCAATTGAATGCTCTAGTGAGAGGTGAGGTGACAATAATGAATTATTCATTTTTTTCTGAACATATTTAAGTTACAGCCACTTGGTGTGTCTTCAAATGAGTTATGTGTTACTTCCTCTCTCCCGTTTGTGATGTAGGTGCAGCAGTAGCAGGCATTTACAGAGTAGCAGGGAAGAACATGGCCCCTTTGGAAGCACTGGTATGGGGTGCCGGACAGACTGTGCTGACACTAATCATCTCCTTTTCAAGGATCCTCGCTACACTTTGAGGTTTCTGTGAGAATGTCTTACGTCACATAAGGAAACAGATGTACAGAATCCCTGAAAATGGCATTGAGGAGTGGAAATGAAACTGTACAAGATGTGGAATGAGCCGATCAAAGCATACAGCTTGGAGCTGTGAGGAAAGTTTGCCCTCTGGTGTTCAAGTGATTGCACTACTGCACTGCACCTTACGTGCCTCCACCCCAGGCAAGGTGCATCTGATACGCTATGTGAAGCAACAAGAAAAGCACCTTGTTTAGTTGCCAATCAGGTTAACATTGGTGTTGAAATCATTGTTCTTAACAGTGTTGTGTTAAATTACAGGGACGTTTTGAGGAATTGATATATGTGCCAAACGTTTTTCTTTTTTTAATATTGATCATGTAACAGTTTGCAAGTAGAGATGTAGATGAGTGCTGTGAACATATTTGACATGAATTCGGGTAATGTAAGATTTTTGTCTTGTAAAGCTAAATCCTATATGAGTGCTGAATACTGAATCATTCAATATGAGATAAATTATTGGTTATTAATGTTGAGTGTTTCTGGGATTTAGGGCTTTAATACGTTTAGGCATTATATTTAATTTAATTTAATTTATGTGGAAAATAATAATGGAAAACTAGCTAAACCATTTTAAAAATTAAAAGTAGATATTTAGGGTGCATAATTTTCACTAACTTAACACCCTTTTAATAGTTTCCCTCATGCGTAAATAGTCTATCTATTTATATAAATTCAAAAACTTATGGGTCACACACATTGATTGTAGTTTGTATGTCATAAAAATATAATTTGAAAATTTTCTTATGAATTTTGTAAGAGAAAAGGTCTGAAATGCATGTTGCATTCTTTAAACCTAAAGAAAGTTTGTGCCATGTATTCTCATGGACAAAACATGTTTATAATTAGTATTTCAGTGGGATTATATTACTTGTTGCATTTATCTTGAATTTTGACAAAACGTAAACAATTTTTCATTCTGGAGTATTAAGTATATTTAAAGAGTGGCCTAAATTAGGCTGTGGTAACAGAAAGCCTCATTTATAGATAAGTAACAAGTAATTTATATAGGAAGAGTAATAAATTATCTTTCTTTGGATATGTGGCAACACCACACTTTTGCTAAATAGAAGTTGGAGAATATAATAAATAATTACAAATTTTGGAAATCAATCTCAGCATATCAATACAGTACTGAAAGTATATTTGAATGATTCATTTCAGTTTAGTTCTTGATTTATTCTCTCTGTTATTCAAGTTTACTGGATAGAATCTATGATGACATTGATTAGAAATTGAAAGGTTCTTAGTATCAAAGAATTGGAGAGGTTTTAGAAATATGTAATTCTAAGAATATAGGAAGCAGGAAAAATGCAGAACCTCATTGAATTTGTCTCCTAATGAGATTTTTTTTTGTACTAGGTATAATGAAAAAACGTGTTAAAGGAAGAACCATTGCCGATAATATGAAGTTAAGGACAATCCAAAATATAATCTGTACACTGTAGCCTCACGGTTTTATAACTTGACTTGGTAAAAAGTAGGTTTTTATTAGGTCTCATTCAAATTTAAGACCTTTGCTGCCCATACCACTTTTTCTCCATCAGAAAACAAAATATATCAACAACTTAACAATGAGGAGTTGGGGGGTGGGTACATTTTACCAAGATGGACATCAATTTTGGAGGTTTACTGACACAAGTGTTTGGAAATTTGTTAAAAAACAAAAATAAAACAATAAGCACCTATGCATTCTTGGAATCTTTGGAGTAAATCTTAAGAATGATTATTGTGCATGCCTGAAATTAATTCATATGTTCTTTATATCCCTGAAATTTTCTCAAATTAAATCTAGGGAAAAATTTCCCTTGTTTAGACTTGAATTGTGTTCTTCCTTTCGTGTCTATTCTACAAATAGACTAGGAATTACCAATAACATGTTGAAATTGTTTCAGGTCTACAAAATGAATGTTTTAACATACAGTTATTTTATTATTTAAGAAAGTTATTGTGGTAAGATAATATGGAGCACATGGTTCATACTCTAAAATTAACCAGAAAATAACTTAAACAGCTTAAATGTATGAGTGCATGGACCAAAGAGGTTTAAACTCCTGTTTTACTCAGAATGGAAGTATAATTGGATAACTAATATTTCATTTGTAAAGTGTCTTACAGTTATCTCATTACCACGTTGCTTTTAGTTATGAATTTTGTGTGTTTATGTATGTACTTTTAAATTTGGGGTTTGGAATTTTTGGATTCTTTGCTGTTTTCAGTTATTCCATTGGGATTTGTTGCAACTGTCACTATTTTGATGTTTTGAAGTGCAATTGAATAGTGTGAATTTATGAAATTACCTTAATAGCCATTTATATGCTGTTTTTTTAAGTTAGTGTTTTTTCCTATAGAGACAAGAACCATTTAATGACATATATATATATAAATATGCACATATGTATCATTATATACCCATATATAATGCTGCTATATATGAATACAGTCTAGTTGGAAAGCTTTTGTTCAGTGAACACTTTCACATTTTAGTGGAGAATTTGATATATTTGTTCAGTTGAATGATCTTTCAAATAGGTTTGAGGATTTTTAAGATTTTTGAATTTGGGGAAACTATTCTTGGTTTAATAGTGCTGGAGAGCCTGTGTTTATGGTTATGGTATGGCAAAAGTTCTTATTGATGTGTTTGGTTATTTCTTGAAATTTGTGTGTGGTTTAGCAGCAAATTTTTTTTTGTGACAAGGGCAAGAAGGAACAGGGGAAGGGATACCTTGCAGTTTACATTCCTTTATTTTTAAAAAATGTTTAGTAAAATATTGCTGGCTTGAATCAGTTTCCCAAAGAAGAGATTTCTGTATGCCCAAACTAATTATGATTTAACCTACTGTTTAGAGATGACCATGGATCAGTTAGTCAGGGGTCCTTGTATAAGCTACAAATAATGCTTTAGATGAGGGAGGTATAAATATTCTGCCCCACGGGACAGTGCAGTCAGTTGTCTGTGATAAGGAGGGCAGTCTTTAATGATGGCTTTATTCAGTGTTTGCAGTTTAATTATTCTTATGTTAGACAGCAGTGCTTACCAAACAGTGTTACAGTTTTTTAGCATACATTTCCATTGCCTAAAAAAGTTTAAGAGTTTTGTTTGTACTTTAAATGAGAGAAATAAAGAAATGAGCTGGTCTGTATATCATTTATTTGTTACATAAGGATCAAGGGTAATTTATAATCAATGTTATTGGAAAAGGTGTTTAGAGAATCTCTAGTATGAAGAATGTTAGGCTGTTGTGCTCATGCTCCCAAGCTGACAGCCACATGTCAACAAATTCAGTTTTGTGAATATTTTTTGTGGATCTATGTGCAAAGTGGTGTACCAAGTATTTTCTATAGTAAGTAAAAGTACAGCCAAGATATGATTCCTGCCCTTGAGTCCACTGGGAGCTAGCAAGATGATTTTAAATCTTGAAAAGTTTGGGACAGACAATATTTTGCACCCTTATTTTAGTTGAGAGTTCAAATCTCCCCACCCCCCTCCCCAAATCTGATTTTCCAAGTTGACCCACTAAGTGGAATTTCAGTAACTGTGATAAAATTGTTGTGATATAGTGAAGAGAATACTGGAATTTAAGCCATGGACATAGGTTAGATTCCAGGCTCTGTCACTAATTGTAGACTTTTCTATCTTGAGCAAATCACTTCACCTCTGTGAGCTTAAGACGATTATTGTGAAGATTATGTGGGATTGTTTATGAATGGCAAAGCAGTATATATTTGACAGTAAATACTCGATAGTCATTTGAATCTTTAAAAGATTACTTCTTGCAATACCTATGTTATTTTGTAAGATTCACCTATCTATTTTCTTCCATTTCCACACTTTCCATACATATATTTTGAGAAGGAAACTAAGAATTTTCTCTAATAATCTTGCTTCCTTCACCTCTTCTCCACCTCTATTTTCTAAATCAGATATTGATCTAAGAACACTTTTGGAAGTTGGTGGCAGTAGAAATGACCAGAACAAGCAGGACTAAATTATCAGTTCTGTTTACCACTGGTTAATATAGGAAAAGGGTATGGTTAGCCAGTATTTACTCCTTTATCTTATCCTGCTTACTTCCCTTGGATCCATCTTTTCAGGCAACATTCATTGAATCTCTGTGTAATTTACTATCATTGTTCTAGTGATGGAAAATTTCCAAGATATAGCCCTTCTCTCCTCTCTATATTCATCTCTCTTCTTCTGCTCCTATGCTTTGGCTCTGCACTATAGAGCCAATTCTATAGGAAAACAGGACTGGGCATCATTGTCTCCCTAGTCCTTCCTTCCATGTACCCAGCAGTGCTTAAGCCCTAATTTTTTTTTTTTTTAACTTAAATGGAAATACTATATTTTAAACTTATGTCCATTTTAGAATTCAAGATGTAACAAGATGCTCAGAGTATTTTCTGAAATATTCTCAAACTACTGCACTCTTCTCTTTTTCTCAGAAAGTCTCAATCAGAACATCTTCAGTCTATTTTGTTTTTAAGACGAGAAGAAGGTGAAAAATTATTGAAGACATTCTAGTAGATCTAGATTGAAGAGAAGTTTGGCAACACTTGCTGGGAAAAATGGGTGAATTACTCTTCCTTTAATAATCAGCGGTAAGAATCTCAGTGGTTAAAATTGACCAGAAATCAAATGGAGTCACAATCTCCCTTAACTTCTCATACTTTCTATAGCTTCTTGGAAGGAGACTATCCCAGAAAAAAAGGACATTGTTTGATTAAATATAGTTTAAAAATTTTAAAACATGTAGTACCATTTTGTAGCAGAGAGAATCAAGATGCTGTTTCTTTGTATATGAGACATTACTTACAGTGCATTTTGAAATAATACTAAATTTTTATTGCAGTGAAATCATATTACATTTTTCTTGCGGTGGTCAGTTTTGCTCTTCTGACTTAGGGATCTCTGGTCCCGTGTAAGCAATGTGATTTTGTTGAAGAAGTTTACTGCTAAGTGCTCCAGAATCAGTTAACTAAAAATACAAGTGTGAATTTGTTTAGGGGAAGTCAAGCTTAGTAAATGGAGTATTTTCAGTAAATGTGATGATGTACCAGTTAATACATTATTAAATTAGTGGGAACATTTAAATTTTTGAATGAACTGAACTATGGACTGCAATTATCGCTTCCCCTGAGTTCAGGTGACTCAGTTTCACATTCTTTACATTTATTGCATATATGTTGATGTTACATAATAACTCTTTCTTGATTTTGAGTTCTTGAAAATCTCCCACCCCCTTCCACACAAGTTCATAATTTTATAATTTATACTTTCATAATTTAAATATTTGTACAGTTTGTTGATAGACTCAGAAGTGCTGGTTTATAAGAGTCCATTCTTAACACCCATGCTTATGCAGCTATAATCTCATTGAAAATAAGTGCTGTGGGCAAGTCAGGAGAGCACGAACCTCTTACATATTTTTTTTATGTACTGCACCTACATATATCTACCCTCAATAGTAACATGACTGTCCTTTTTTCAGGATTGTATTTAGGTATGGAACTGAAACTGGAAAGCAGTATGACATAAAGACATAGAAGGAACTATAATCCATAATCATCTGAGTCACGTAACTGTAATGCCTTTTCTCCTAAATATATTATATAGTGGTAATTTTTGAAAATCACCACTTTTTTTTTAGAGCCTGTTTAAATAGAATGTTAATTTAAAAGCACTACTGATGATGAAAAGTTGCTTTTTTTTTTTTTCCTTTTTTTTTTTCCTTCAGGTACCATGTCCGGGGATTGAACCCGGGACCTTGTGTGTGGGAAGCCGGCGCTCAACCACTGAGCCCCATCAGCTCCCCTGAGTTGGTTTTTTTTTAAGGAGGTACCAGGAACCGAACCTGGGACCTCCCATGTGGGAGGCAGGCACTCAACCACTTGAGCCACATCTGCTCCCTTCCTTTGTTTTTAAATTAAAGTATTTGCACATTATTGTTAAGTCTCTTTGGGAAGGAACATTTTAAAAGTTTTCTCCATAGAAAGTAGAATAGAGGTAATTCTTTGAAAAATAATAAAAATGATTTTACTTTCCATACTGGATATACTGATAGTCTCGTTCTTGACTAAATGTTGATATTGGATGTATTTACAGTGGAGGAATTTTTAGAAATTCTGGTCCTCTCCCCAATACAGATACAGAAAATACACACGCATATACACACATGCATACACATTCAGCCATGAGGTCTATACCATCTACATGAACAAATAAGAAATTCCACAGTATTTTTCATTTTTGATATAGAACTTGGTAAGATTCATATGATTCTACCGTTAAGTATTAGCCTCTGACTCTAGTCAATCTGGGACGAGGGTATCGACTTAAAGTTAACTAGTTAAAATGTCTTTAATAGTAAAAATATAGTCCACCTGATAGGTATTTGAAGATCACTTTCAAATTGAGTTAACTCTCAGACCACTGATGAATCATTTAGTTGATCACAGTACAGCTTTTAATAGCTAAATGTTGCCTTCGTGCCTTGAAAGTTAAGATACTTTTGCAAAGTGAATTTAACTTAGATTCAGGATTGGTATAGATGAGTTAGCTCTGTATATGTTACCTTGGACTTAGAATTAAGAGTTTAGGAATGGTGTAATTGAAACAAATCTTCTTATGTTTTAGTATAAATCAGTTATTTAGCCATTGATTATGATAGAGGACAACTACTTTTATTGTATTTTCATGATGTGATATTTTTCTCTATCTTTTCTTTTTCCAAGTTAGTATGAAATGGGGGAAAATGTAGTGAAATTAAATATGGGATTTTAAGATTGTTTTGTTCTAAACTAGACGTTCTAGGGAAGCGGCTGTGGCTCAATCAGTAGGGCTCCCGTTTACCATATGGGAGGCCCCGGGTTCGGTTCCTAGGGCCTCCTGGTGAAGGCAAGCCCGCCCGCACGGCGTGGTTAGCTGACCCAGTGAGCACAAGCAGCAAGGGGGGGATAAATGAATAAATAAATAAAATCTTTAAAAAAATAAAAATAAAAATAAAAATAAACTAGACGTTCTAGTGTGAACAGTTTAAGTGTTAGTTTTATATTGTAGTACAAGGGCAGGCACTTTGTGACCTTTAAAAATGTTTATCATCAGGGATTTATTTTTTACTATAGAAATACTGTACTGTGACACTGAAAGACAGGAAGAATCAGCATTGGAGGGGTAATGCACACAAACAAAAGCATATTTGACGAAGTACCCTATATTATGTGAACAGTTTTCTCCCATCTAAGACTGTAAACTATACTGTATGAGTGTGTGTACTGCATGTTTACATAATACAATTTAATTTTGAAATTATTTTAAAAACTATGTTTATGTATAATACCTAACAAGCTGTAAATATTGTATACTATTGATTTTTAATTTTATATAAAGTTTTTTATTTCCCAATTCATGTACAAATCTCACTGTATATAACATAATTTCCTGGAGAACACAAATTTTGCAGTGAATTTTAAGTATTTTAATTGCAGTAAGCATCTTCATTTAGCCTTAGAGATGTTGATCTTTGTTTTAAATTATTTTTCACCACTGTCATTTTCTTCAAAGGGCAGCAATAAACATATGCAAGTTATTTTAGATTATAGAAAAGTTGGCTCTACAAACACAAGATCTAGGTTCCAATTCATTGCTTTAAAGAAAAGATGCACAATTTATATCATCCAGTGTCTAATCACGGGACCATTTCTGAGGTCTATATGTGGCTCTCCTCTTTGTAATATACAGGGTGACTCTTTACTAACACACACACAAACTGTTAAAAGTGAATCCAGCACTTAAATGTCATTACACAGAATTTATTGGATTAAAAATTTGTAATATACAGTATTTTAATAAAGTTTCTGTATTCAATTTCATGCACTTATATATAAATAAACCGGTCTTTAAAAGCTTTATGGGGTGTCTGACTCTTGATGACATACCTGTTCAACTCATACAACTGCAGTCTCATAAATATCTCTTGCCCTTTTGTCAGTTTTTTTCTGGATCAGTTTTCCATATGGATTTTAGAGTCAGTGCTCAAAAAGGTAAACAGGAAGTCTGATGACAAACTTGACCTATTTATAGTTTTGCCCAGGTCCAGTTCCAGGCCACATAAACAGTGTATTTTTTGTTATTTTTATTTAAAGTGATTTTTACTATCACTTTTAATAAAAATGATTACCATTTATTGAGTACTTATGTGAGACAGTGAGTATGTATTTTAACATTTAAGGTAGCCTCTCAAGTTATGTGCTTTATCCCAGTATTACAGATAAAGCCTTTGAGGTTCAGAGAGGGTAGAGAATCTTCTTAAGGTCACACAGCTAGTCATTGCTGAGTTGGGGTTTTCTCACTTGATTACCTGGGTTTTCCCCCACTATGTTGTGTTTGACTCTACAGAATATTCTGAGAGCTCTTGCATGTCATCAGGTAAGATCTCATTACTAATAAAGATAAGACAGCATTATGGAGATTCAAAATTTTATAAATTCAGGATTTGTATTGTCAAGTTTATGTATATTTTGAATTTTTGTTACTAGGTGCCCAACTAAGCTCAACTACTTTTTATCCTGCCTGAGAAGAGATTGAGGCTTGAATGATCCAGTTGCTATAAATGTTACAAACTCTGCTAGAATAAAGACTAACTGAACCTTAAAGATTGTGGAAGCATAGTGAAAGCATTTTTTCACATTCACTCACATTTATTTTAGGTGACAAACAGAAAACTGTATTTTCTTTTTTCTAGGTTAGTTTTTCATTCAACAATAAAAACATTTCCTCCCTGACCATGAATCTTAAAATATTCTTGAGCTAAATATAAATCTTGAGATGACAAAAAGGTTTTCTATTTTGATTTTGTTATAGCTAAATTATCGTTGGATATTTTGATATTTGCTGAGCACTGAAAGCATTGAATTTCAGATTTCTTGCTACTTTCAAGTGCAGAGGGAAAGGTAATCTAGAATAAAGATATTCAGGTATTACACTGAGCCTTTATGATCGGAACTGAGCCCTAGTCAGACTCAAAGGAAGAACATCTTAGGTTTGTTAAATAGATATTTATGTCATCATGTCATCTGTGTATGTAGTTGAACCCTTGTTAATTCATAAATAGTACCTAAAGTTTTAGGGTACTGGGAGAAAAGTAAACGGGACCCGTGTCAAATCCTTGAGGAGTAGAAATTGGGAATCACAACAGAAGGACCTTTCCCATGATACATCTCGTATTTGCTCTTATTTTCCATTATTCATTGTCAGGTATTCTTATTTCAGGTTCTGAGTTCTGGGGACTGATTTGCAAAATGGAATTACATCAAGTGGTTTTCTTGCAAAGCAAGAGTTTCATCACTAGATGGGGCAGTGGTTCTTTCTATTTATTTTTCCCCTTGCCTTTTGCTTGGCTATTAGTTTTTACCTTCGAACCCAGGTTAACTCCATCTGTACTTTCAGGCTCATTTCCATTGAAAACATCTAAAGTATACTTTTGCTCCAAAAGAAATATATGCAAGGAAATGAATTTAAATACATGAAAAAATCAAGAGTTTCTACATCTCATCACTAGCACATTTAACTTTCCAAACAATATTCAGATAAAGCGTCCAGGGGCTGTTTACACATCAGAAAAGCATCTTTGGCAAATCACTAATGTGGACCTTGATTTATATTTTTTTCTTACTCATTTCAACTCTCAACTGATAGTCTACATGCATATCATTTTTTTCCTAATTTAATAGTCTATACTCCTTTTATGATAGTTACATAGTTGGTCTACTTGCTAATACAATAGGGAGTGTGCCAACGTAATACAAGTGGCCTTGTATCATGAGACTTGGTTTTAAATTCCCATTCTGCCACCTAATATTTGAACTTGGCCAAGTGATTTAAATTCTGTGATCCTCAATTTTCTTATTAGTGAAATGGGGATAATAGGTTGCATGGAGTGGGTTCTCAGCAAATGCTTTGCTTTATCCCATTGGCCTCTTCCTCTCATGTATTGTGTGCACATAGAGGAATGATGGAGTTCTAGATTTTACTAGAAGTCTTGGTAGTAAGTTCAGATACCCCTATTTCAAAGTCAGAACCAGATTCTGTTTCTGTGCAGAGCACACTGTATTTTTGGACAAGATTTGTTTCAGGTTTAAACTCCCATTGAACCATGTGCTGATTTTGCAGCAAAACCTGCTGAGGGAATTTTTCAGAAAGATACCTCCAAGGAAAAGAGCCTGGTTATAAAACAGAATGGATAAACTTGTTCAGCTAGCAAATTCCTCACATTCTCTAAACCAAATACGTACAAGATGAGGAAGCCAAAGCAGCCAACATAAATTAAGTCCCGCCTGAAAGATAGTCACGACTTGCCTGTCAGCTGGCCACACAGTCTTCAGCCACCTCAATTCCTGTTGCAGTTGTTTTACAAACTGTGGTTCAGACTCAGCTAAGAAGGGATGACTTCTTCAGCTCCAAAAGTTTTTGCCTTTAAAAGCACAAATCTCATTACATTGTGGCCTGCAGCAGCCATGGAGGTAAACACTGGCTCATGCACTCAAGGTCTTAAAGAATTCAGACCTGAACTTAAGAGACTGAAGAAATTTCATGAAGACTACACCTCTCCTGTCCCTTTTGCTTAATTTTGGTGGGGAATTGGTGTTGGTGGATCACTCCAAGATGTGATATCAAAGATATCACGTGTGTTATCTTTGATGTGAAAAATAGGAGAAGGTACAGAGATGGGTGGGAGACAAAGCAATGCTACGGGAATTACACATTTGAGAGACTTAGGACCTCAAGAGCCCTGTGAATGCTGACTTAGTGGACTTATGTAAAACCTAAATTATTGGTAAGCTAGTCATTGTAATGTTGGTGTTCAGCTTTTACTCTCAAACCATTTCACAGCTATAATCTCACTTTATCCTTACAATCTATTCTTATTTGGGGAAAAGGCAAAATGCTTTTTTTTAAAAAAGAAAAACATTAAAGCCATTTACTTGGTTAAACGAAGGTTAAACAAAATGAGACCTGGACAGCTGTTTGGGCACATGCCAGTACTAACAGCAGACTTGAAATAGCCACAGCAGCCTAGTTGTCTGTTATCAGGAAATCCTCACAGGCATCAAGGGATCCTCTTGGACACTGATCACTTCCCGGGTCACTCATGACCAGCTCATCCTTCTGCCACCATGCTTTGGCATATGACTTTCTAAGAAAGGATACAGAAAGGCTCAAATATGTTCACATGAGATCTTATTGAGAAGTTAACCTGTTTTCTAATATCAGCAATTCCTGACTTGTGATGGACATCTTCTGTCACAAGTGCTATGGGCCATTGTTGACAGAATGTCCATATTAATAGATATGTCACCATGTTTAAGTAATGTTTCCCAAGATTTAGCTTAAATAAGCAGGCTATTTCTTTGATAAAACTGCATGATTCTCAGAAACTCTTGTTTCACCTTAATTGGTTCAGTGTACCTGGACAGGAAAAGTTGTCAAGTCAAAACAAAACATTAAGTCTTGGTCATTTTGAGTCCAAACTGGAAAAAAAACCAACACGTATCTTAGGGATATTTGCAGATGAGGCTCTGAAGTGTATCAGCAGCAGGTTCTTTGGTGTCATGGAAAAAATGAAGTATGCTGATTAGCCTTAGAATCAGGGTCAAGTAAAAACACACATCCACCCATGACATCAGGAATCTCTTTGTGGTATTTGAGACTATTGGGGAAGCTATTAAAAGCTTCAACTGAAATTTAGATTACAATGGTGTCCATAAATAAAGACCAGCTCAACATTATGTCAACTCCTCCACAATGGAAGAGACAAAAGGCAGAGATAATAAATTGGTGAATAACCCCAAAAGAATTTTTGCTTGCCATTAAAATTTGTATCACTTTATACTTATCATTTTAATGCATTTCTATCTCACACATGTATAAAATTGGTCTTACCTCACTCTCTGGAAGAGAGGGTCAAGAGTCAAAGGACTTCTTTACATACAGAGTAGACAGAGAATTAAGAGGGGAATAAAGTAAAGTTTTTTCAACAGAACTGTCCCCAAAGTTAACAGCATCAGCCTTGGAATAAGTTCTGGCTCCAAAGCAGGGCTTATTTCCATAAGCTAAAAATGAGGACAAGCTAAAAATAACAAAGAGTTGGTTTATTCTTAAGTATCCATTCAGTGTAAAATATTGGAAAATATTGGATGCCAACTTGAGAAATGTATCAAATCATTTGGTAGGATTCCAGTTTGTGATGCACACCTCCAAGAATTCTGTGGTTATCTTGCCTGTTACTAATCCAGTCTGGGCTCATTTTTTTGTCCAGAAATTCTAGCTTTTAATACAGTGATAAGTTTAGTAAAATGAGACTTGATCTCTCTCTCTGTAAAATTTCTCAATCTTCCCACTTTTTAAGCCACACTGAAACATGGGTCAAACTAAATGTAAATAACATTTATTAAGTGTGTTCCAAAGAATACTTGTTGGGAAAGGCTCTTTAGAAAAATTACATGGCCAAATAAATTTGATAAAACTTGCCTTCTCTCTTCCTGTCTTAGAGATTCACAATTCACATAAACGGACTGAAGCCCTCAGTTAAGAACTTATTTCACTTTGTTTAATTCCCATCAATTCTCTGAAAAATGTAAATAGCAATAAGAGAAATCTATGATGTCCTAAAAGCATTTCCAAGCTGTTTTAAAGTACTATCTGGAAGCGGATGTGGCTCAAGCAGTTGAGTGTCTGCTTTGCACATGGGAGGTCCTGGTTGTGGTTTCCAGTGCCTTCTTAAAAAAAAGAAAAACAAACAACAAGCAAAACAAATGGAAAAACCAACTCAGGGAAGCTGATGTGGCTCCATGGTTGAGCACCAGCTTCTCACATACGAGGTCCCAGATTTAATCCCTTGCCCCTGGTACCTAAAAAAAAAAAAGTACTATCTGCTCTCCCCAGTCCCACAGATCTCTGACTCATCAGAATAAATCTGAACCAGGGTTGTGATATCTAATTTTTAACCTGAGTTTCCAATCTCTACTGCCCATGCTGCTCATCTCCAGCCCTCCAGTGCTTGCTGGTCTTCTGGGTCCTCGTCCTGCCTGGCTCTACTCTGGTGTCTTCCTAGCCCTAGGATGTCAGGTTTGGCAGATCAATGCCTGACGCTGACTAACTTGCATGTCTGGGGCTTCCTGGGCCCAAGCTCCCTGACTGGTGCTCAACGTCCAAGGCCCTGGTTCAAGTTAGTCCAAGGACATGGGACCCTCATATTAAAATCCAAGATTTCACCTGGAAAATGTCAAATGAGAGACACAGCAAAGAGGGAGGGCCCTGGGGGCTGGGAGGGTAGGGACAGCTTCACAGATGACCTGGCATGTTACAACCCAGCTCTTGAAGGACATGGGTTGGGACAGCGGCAAGACCAAAGAACACACTCAGCAAGGAGTCAGATATGAACTTTATTTATTGGGACTTACAGATAGGAGAGAGTCTCTCTGTTGGCAGCAGTCCAGAGAATGAAGACAGTGCTCTGCAAAGAGATAGGAAAATGAGGGGCAATATATAGGGTCTCATAACAGTTTCTGCTAGGGACACATGAAGGAAAGTTACGGGCCCTGATGTTGTTACTGTAGGAAGGAATTGTACAGTCTGGAGAAAATTACAGTCTACGATACCATATATACATTTTTTTTTGTTATGAGGAGGTTTGTTATATTTTACCTTGTGTCCTGGAGCATGCAGACAGCTGTATACTGTGAGCTGAGTTTCCCTTAGGGAGGGGTAGCCAGGGCTGGGGGCCTTCTGGACCCCCACAATCCACCCCTATGCAGCAGTTTTCAATGCCCATAGGACATACACTGCATTAACATACAACCGAATACTAAGAGTTTTCCTTGACAAGCTAGTAGACTTACAACGATATGTTGCCAGGGCTAAGAAGGGAGTTAAACCAGTTAGGGGATCAATTCCTAACTTATCAATATGACTTAGGTGCTCTTGCATATGATTTAAAACTTGTGAGATATTATGAGAGTGCTCAGGAATATATACACAACATTGAACACTATTTAATGAGATAACCATTAACAACCCAACTTATTGATGGGTTTTATTCTACCATGCCAGGGAGGTTTTCCAAACTGTCCAATTTGCAGAAGTTATGGTTTAAGGCAGATTGTGCTGGTTTCATAGCATTTGAGCAACATTTTTATTAGCAGACAATAAAGTACTAGGTAGGGGAGTCCTATGAGGAGGCTTCTAATACCATACATTTCCCCCTTCTAAATTCTCTGAGTTTTTTAATGGTGACATTAAAAACTGGTTTAGGCATAAGGAACACTCAGACACACACAGGGCCCCAGCTATTTGCTGTCCTGATTGATTCCCTTTTTACTTTCACCTGTCACCTTTCAGGGAACCAATGGGGAGACCTTTCTGTTTGGACTTATCTAGGACTTCTTTGAAGCCCAGAACTATTAAACTGGACTTTGTGACCAGGGTCTTTGGCAGGCTTTATTTTGACCAGCCATCTTCCCTGTTTCCTACACTAACCTGCCTCAACTTTCCCCTCTGTGAGTTTACACCCTTATTCTTAGGGGGGAGCTGAAGGGCAATAGTCGTTTTTCTGTAGCTGCTTCCTGCTGGTTAGAGACAGTAGTCTAGTCCCTGCCTGACAAGGTGTGAAAATCTCTGGCTACTCTATTGAGGTTGAGGGAACATAGGTCTGCCACCTTGGTTGGAAGTGGATGAAATCCCTGCATGACTAATACTTTGTTCTGGAAGGCATTGATTCTGGAAGAAATAAACTTAGAAAATGAATTAAGTTTACAAAGACTTTTAACATGTTTAATATCCTTCTGCATATAATCTAAAATAAAAGAGATATTATTATATTCCTCAGGCATAAAGGTACATCACTCGATACTAATCAATGCACAGTTCCCTTTTGAGTTGCAGATTTAAGCTTTAAGTTTGCAATATCATACATGTTGTCTCTCCATGGGAGCAGGCCATAATGCCAATTGTGTTTAAGTTCTATTCACATTACTGTAGTAATTATTGCTCCACTTGGTATGCAGCCAGCATGCTGCAGCATTGTTGGCCCTTGGATGGAAGCTCCAGTGTTCCACTGGTTTGGTGGCAAAATCTGGTCATATCAAACTATTGCTGGCTGCCACAGGAGCCCAAAACAGCAACATAGTTTCCATCTGCTTCAGAAGCCGTGTCAAGAGATGTGGTAGATACTTTTATCGTTTTAGGGGTTGTAGTGACCAACCTTGCCAATATCTCAAATGGAGAGGCAGCATGCAGGATACTGGGGCAAAAGAGAGTTGACAATACTGACGTTTACCTCTTTTAATTTTTTATATAGTTTCTAAACTCTTCCAATGCAGTTTATAACAGATTAAACGAACTTAAGTATTTTTAATATTTTACATTTTACTTTTACACTTTTACCATGATTACATTCAGGTATTTCACTTTAGGACAGGTATTTACAGTATTTTATGAAGACATAAGATTCCCAATGGAATTAAGATATTTTACCCCTACCACTACTTTAATATGCAGATTGAGGTGGCCTCTGACAGGTTTCCTTGTTATGAAGTTACTTTTTGTTATCAATATTAATTTAGGTTTTTAATTAATAATGCCTTCCTGGAATTAGCCATTTAAATATTTCAGTTTAGAAAATGCTTTTGCAAACTTCTTATAACCATAAGTTACTTTCACTTTTAAATAAGCTTATTAAATTATAATTAGCAACCAATGAAATTTATTTTTATCCATTTAAGTCTTGTCATACAGTCCTCATTCTGTTCTGTGAAAACTAGTTATTTTACTTTAGGACAGACCTTAATTTTCTTCCTTAACTTAATTTCATTAAACACAAACTTTAAAATTTTTATCATTTTAAAGATTTAATACATACAATGCTAATTTATTTTATTAGTATCCTATAAAACTAGGGAGATTATACCGAAGCCAAATAAAATTGGAACAATTATATTTTATGCAAGAAATGTTTTTCTTTTTCCTCCCTTCACAGGAGGCTAAAACCTCCTTTTTTTTTTTTTTTCTCTCTCTCTTTAAATTGTGACTAACCTTAAAAGCATCCTGATTGCCATGTTCTGGAATATATTGCAATTTAGAAAAGATCTGTCCATAGCTTTTAAGGACTTTTTCTTTACTTACTGAAATTTGGTAATTGGATTAATTTACCCTCATTTTAAGGCCATTAAAAGGGTTTAAATTGGGGAATTGCAGGACAAATTATGATTTTTAATTACCCAGCCTACATTTCCCTATTTTGTCGCACCTAGCCTTTTTCCCATTCTTCCTCTTTTTCCTTATCTGAAGAGGAATCCATGGGGTCCCATACATTAGGGTCCCACTGAGGGGTGGTTAATATCCTCCAGACCTGGACTTGAGGCAGCCTGCAGCCCCTAGCTCAAGCATATCTACAAGCCAGGGTTTCTAACTGATCATTAACTTGGTGCAGGCGATCAGTTAAAGAATCTTTCATCTCTGCCTGTGCCAGGTGCATGTCCCTTTCTAACTTTAACTCTTTTTCTAAGCAGTACACAGAGGCTTTTGCTACTTGTTTTGCCTCAGTAGCCACCTGCAGGAGTCCTAACAGGGGCCATGCTATAGCCACCACTATTTGGCAGTCTCCCTTTTTCTTATTTAACTGCAGCTGCTCTGCTACCTGCTGTAGCACTGCCAGTACACCTGTTAGAGTTTTTTGGGAATCCCCATACTCTCTTGGCAGTCCCCACTCATCCTGGAGGGCAACCACCCCTCCCTACATGGACGTTATAGGCCAACCTGGGTTTTCCCCTGCAGATTCTCCTTTCCCTGAGCTCATGCCTGCTACTGCCGACAGTCCTTTGGTCTCCTGGCTGGTGGCTCAATTGTTGCAACCCAGCTCCTGAAGAGCACAGGTCGGGGCAGTGGTAAGACCAAAGGACACACTTGGAAGAATGTCAGGCATAAGCTTTATTTATTGGGACTTATAGACGTGAGAGCGTGTTCGGGAGTGTCAGGCCAAAGAATGAAGACAGTACTCCGCAAAGAGGAGGGACAATGAGGGGCAATGTATAGGGTCTCAGAACAAAGACATTTCATAAGAGAATTTCTGCTAGGGTCACATAAAGCACATAAATGGGGTCTGGTAATATTACTGTAGGAAGGAATTGTACCCTCTGGAGAAAATTACAGACTACGATACCATCTGTACATTGTTTTCTTGTGAGGTTTGTTACATTTTAACTTGTGTCCTGGGGCATGCAGGTGGCTGCATACTGCTGTGCTGAGTTTCCTTTAGGGAGGGGGAGCCAGGGCTGGGGGCCCACTGGACCCCCACATGGCAGTAGGACAGGACTTGAAGGACGAGTTTCCAAAGGCAGAAGTGGTGGATTGTAGTGAAGAGGAAACATAGACAAGGATACTGCAGGTAGAAGGAAAGAAACACAGATGTGCATGGTGTGTGCACAAGCAGGTGAAGCTGAAGTGGGAAACAGCTACCAGGGTAAGAGCCCTGGATACCTGGCCTATGAATCTGAATTTTATCCTACAGGCAGAGGAAAACCAATGAAACATTTTGAGAAAGAAAAGTGGCTCTCCCTCTGAAATTTGAGGGGAGGTGAGTGATGGGGTACCGTTGTCTGCTTCAACAACATCCTTTTTAAGTCCTGCTTTCTAGGCAGTAGTGGAAAGAAGGGTTCTTGAGTCAGAATCCTTGATCCACCTTTGCTACTTATTAACTGTATGATTTTGAGAAAGTTACCAAATGTCACCAAACCTCAGCTTCCTCAGGGATGAACTGATTTTAAAAGCTACCACGTCAGGTCGTTGTGAAGCTTAAAAACAGTACAAGACTTGTAAAGTGAGTCTAGTATTGGAATCACACATGGTTCCTGTAATAAAGAAATAAAATAGAGTTAGTATGACTGAGAGATTTAAAATGGAGACAGGAGATCATTCTGGAGGTGGCTTGTATGCAAACCTCAGCCAGATATCACAAACTTCTAAGGTTTGCATTGCCACAAGGTACGGTTTCCTCAAAACCCTACAAGGACATCAGGACATGGGAAACAAACCTCAAAAGAAGGAACTCAGTAAACAACCTAACTTGAAAGACATTTGGAGCACTCCAAATATTCACCAACCACAGCTTCCTTTTCTTTAAAAACCCTTCCCTGGCTGACAACATGGCAGGCAGACCACATGGCTGCAAGACCTCGCTGGGACCTTGAGGTCCCAGTTTCTCTTTCCAGGACCTCCCGTTGGCCCTGGATATTCCAAAAAGCCCCCACCATTGGCCCCCAGCATAGGTGGGGTAACCAATAACCGCTGGGGCCCATCCCCTTTTCATTAGCAACAGGGTGGAATAATTAACAGTTTAAAAGGCAATCACATGAGGCAGAGCCCGCTATCTCTGCCTAGAGGGGCTCGCGCCAAATCTTGGTGTGTATTTGTCATCCTCTGCCATTTCTCAACAAGCTCTGTTCTGTCCCACATTTCTCAAATAAATTCTTTTTACTGGCCTAACTGAAAAAACAAACAACAACAAAAAACTCGTGCCTGGAACCACCAAGACTGGGGGCGATTTTTGCTGCTACCAGAATCTGTGCTCCTGGCATTGCCATACTAAGACCCCAAACAAACGCCATTGTTTCCTATGGCTTAGTTTGTTATTCCTCTCTCGAGACACTACGAACCTAATAAAGCCGTGCACTTGGGGGGCCATTCCACTCTGCAATATCAAGGGCCCCATTTTCCAGCGACATTGGCAGGCTTGCTGCGGACCTGCTACCTGCTTCTCTCCCCCAGAAGCCCTGTCCCTGCACCGCCCTGATGGCCACAGTAGAGGCGAGCTGCTAACGCACTTTTTCCTTTTTAACCAGGGTTGCTGTGTTTTGATTGCTGTTGAGACCTTTATCTATGGTTTCTTCCTTCAGAGGGAAAGTATGAGCCACTACAGGTCAGAAGCAGCCACCGGGGCTGGCTCCCTGAGTTAACCCTACGCCCCCACCTGAAACTCAATCTGTCCATTTCCTCCTCTGCAAAGAACTGCGGTCAGAGGAGGTGAAATCAATTGACCCCAATCTAGCAGCTTTAGCCTAAGGCTTGAGAACAAAAATTCCCTTTGTAGCTTCTCCTTTTTTTCCTTTTTAGAGCCAGTTGGGGCAGGAGAACCTGATAGGAATTCTCTAGACTGTCTCTCGTCTGCACACTACGTGAGCCCATGGCATTGCAAATAAGTCAAAGCAAACTCGCACAAGTGAGAGTTTATTTTACACTGTAAGGCACTTAACACATAGTTATTACTACCCAAAAATTGTATTATTTAATGGCACCCTTTGCTCTGTTACTTCTATCCTTACCCTATCTCTATACTGTGGGGTTTTATAAAAGTACTGTTATCCCTTTTGGCCTCTCTCTCTCAGGAGAGGGCCCTGTCTCACATTCTCCCCATAAGAAGCCCCTCATGTTGTGTCCATTTGGGTCCTGGTCTCTGAACCTCCCCTGCAGGCTCTACCTCCACTAGGAGCTGCAGCGTAGGGTGATGTAGCCTCCTCCAAGGGAAACTGCGCCTGGACGACATCCACGGGGGAAGACTTGAGGAGGTTCCGAGTCATAAGGGGAAAAGCCAATGGTGAGGGAGGGAAAGGGAGAGGCTGGGCAAAGACTCAGAGGAGAGGGGAGGGACGAATGGGCCTCAAGAGCGAAGCCGGGGGATTTTGGATTCCTCCAGGTTCTTGGCTATGTCGCATAAAAGAATTTAAGAACATGCAGTTTAGTTAGGCCAGTAAAAAGAGTTTATTGAGAAATGAGAGAAACAGAAAGAAGTACACACCCAAGATGGGGGTGCAGGCTCCTCCAGGAGAAGAGGAGCATTTGGGGTTGGGGGGCTGCCTTTATTAAGGCCGTTCTCCACTCCTCCCCTTTCCTAATGTTGGGGTGGGGCCCCAGCTGTTTGCTGTTCTGATTGGTTGCCCCACTTCTTAGCTCTTAGGGGACCAGTGGTGAGGCCTTTTGTTTGGAGGTATCTGGGACTTCCCTTGACCCTGGAAAGAGTTCCAAATGGGTCTTATGGGGTCATTCAGGCTTTGTTCTTAGTAGCAGCCTTCCCTCAGGGGGTTTCCAGGCGGGGTCTCACACCATGTTCTCTGCCAGGTCCCAGCTGTGACTTGTCTTTCCTCTTTGCACTATACTAACCTGCCTCAAGAAGGTCGCACACTCAGCCTGATAGGGCCTCTTTTCCACCGCAAGGGAACAACGGGAGGTAAGCTGAGGGTGGTGCCTTAGTTTGCCAGGGCTGCAGTAAGGAAGTGCCGCAGACCAGTTGCCTGAAATGACAGACATTTATTGTCTTGGGGATCTGGAGGTGAGAAGTCTGAAATCAAAGTGTCAACAGGGCCACGCTCTCTTTTAAAGGGGAGAATCTGTTCCTTGCCTCCCTTGGCTTCTTGGGGTGGCCAACAAATCCATGGCATTGGCTTGAGCAGCAGAACTCAATCTCTGCATCTGTCTCAGGGCTCTCTCTCCGGCTCTGGCTCTCTTTCCCTCTGTGTCCAAGTTTCCTCTCTTTAAAAGGTCACCAGTCACATTGCATTAGGACCCACTCTAATCCAGTATGGTCTCATCTTAACCAATATCACCTTCAAAGATTCTATTTACCAATAAGTTCACCTCCACAGGCCCTGGAGATTAGGACTTGACTATGACTTTTTAGGGGACACAATTTTATGCATAAAATGGTGGTATTGATACAATATCAATATCATTTCATTATTAAGTGACTACACACACATGCCTTCACTCATTCGGTGGGGGAAGCACTGTCTCCCTTATCCCTGCCAAAGGAATAGCGTTGGTGGCAGGATGGATACATCCTATGTTTGGTCCAGGGACTCTGGGCTGTTGGTTCCTGGATGGCCATTGATTGTGCATTTCCTTGTCTTATGAGGACTACTAGGGTAGTATTTTCATAAAGAGCATTTCTAGTCTACATTTTAATTCTTATATGCCCCAGAAGCCCAAATCCTGCTAAGATCTTTAAAGTCTGTATTTTGCCCCTTCAACGTCCCTACTGATTAATTGCATTTACGATGAAATAGATCTTTCAAATCAACCTGCTTCCAGCATGATTGGCAGAATGTCTTCCTGGATTTATAAATATGTGTGTAGTGGCTTTAAGTCTCAGCAATAAGCAAAAGCTAAAAATATCTATTTCAATAAATAATTTATGGAGGAAATGATTTGTTCTTAGGATAAATAGCTGGGAAGGTTCTCAGGAATCGTCTCTGCACTGAGTAAATAATTTTTTTCTTCATTTCATTAAAAATACTAAATAGCTTAAAGCTGCACTAAGACTGTTGGAATATACTATAGCCTTATATCCTGAATTTGATAACTGTTCTCTGGTTATGTAGGATACTATCCTTGTTCTTAGGCAAACATGGATATATTTAGGGAGAATGATGGATATATTTAGGAGAATGATGTATATAACCTATTCTCAAATAATTCAGAAAAAGATGGATAACTAGATGAAGGATGGATGGATAGATAGATAAATGGATAGATAGATGGATATATAGATAAATGAGTAGATATATGTAAAAGAGATATATAGATAGATGAACAAGAGATAAATGGATGGATGGATGAATGGATAGATAGATGAAGAGACAGAATGATCAAGTAAATGTGGCACAATGTTAAAATTTGATTAATCTGGGCCATAGTATATGAGAGTTCTTTGTATTATTCTAGCAACTTTTCTATGATTTTGAAATTTTAAAAAATAAAGTTAAAATATAAATGTATAATATTTGTACACATATAAATGCACACATGTACAATATATCCATATTTAAAATTTAACCTTTAGATTGAGATAATGCCAGCTGGTATTTATAGTAAAAAGGCTGAGTGAGTCAGGTGATTCCGTTTTATGGTTTATTTGAAATCCGCAGGATACATCCCGGGTGGCTGCCTTCCTATAGAGCCTGCCAAAAATCACTAGAGCCTTGAGAGTGGTTCTGCAGAGCTTGCCAGTGTGAGCTGAACTTCAGTTTCCATTGCTCACCGGGTTACCCAATTATCACGTTATCACAAGTGAGGACAAATATGAATCCTTTCTCACTGCCTCTAAAAAGAAAATAAAAAATTGCAGACTAAGCAGCTTATTTGCACATTGCCAAAGACAGCCACTAGGTTATTTTTACACAAAAACTTCTGCATAAACAGTTTGCAGAACCTCGGGCATTCAGATGAGTGAACTGATGCAAAACGCAGAGTTCAAAGCACTCTGCCCTTGTCCAATGAGAGGTGGGCAGGGCTTTGGGCCAAGGGGAAGGCATGAAGGTGCTTGTCCTGCTCCTGCCACTAAAACGTGTTGGGACCTTCAGCAAATGTCTTCACCTCCATCTCTGCTTTGGTGGCCCTTTCTTTCTTTTTCTTTTTCCCCTTGGAAACTCTTGAGCTAAATCAGATGGTCTTTATACAGTTCTAAAAACCCTGAGGAGAGTATTACAATAATAGGAAGGTATTTATGGGAGGAAATAATCCTGAGAAAAACAGGCTAAAAGCAAACAGAGCTCCTCTTCTACTTTCAACCACACCTGGTCGTCTCCGCTTTCTACCAGCCATTCCTGGTCACTCAAATTTTATTATTCTTAAAGGAAATTTCCTTGGGGGCCTGCTTTCCAGCTGAGAGAGAGTTTCAAAACACCAAAGACCTTGAAACAAAAAATCAGACTGCTTTCTGTATTTACATTTAAATTTGTAAAAAAAACAAAACAACCAACCAAAAAAACCCTCCTTGCCTACAAAGTAGGTTGAACGTTTAATTGGCTATGAGAATAATTTGACATCTTGCGGGTAAGGGTGAACTTCAGGCAAAGCAGATGAGAGGGGTCTTTAGGGGCCCCTGTGTCTTCTCAGCACCCTGTTCCTCTAGGATGCACTGAGCTCAGGCTGCCTGGCCCAATAGCCCTGTCCTAGGGTGCCCCATCCCGCACCGCGCCCCCCCCCCCATGCATCTATGCCCTGGGATGCTGTCTGCTCTCTTGCCAGGTTTGGTGAAAGAATGGTCAGTAATTGTTAACAGAGGGAATAACTTGAACAGGATAGAATGACAAGAATGTATTACTTCTTACAGATTAGATCCTTTCATTCAGTAAACTCTCTGGTGCCTGTTAGATTCTAGGCCTTATTTTTATAGAGATAATAAGACCCATCTTGTCCTGGAAGTGCTTAAGGATCTAAGGGTGGGGGGAGGGGTGTTGCCGTGGAAAGACAGGCATGTTAACAAATAAATGACAAGTTAATAAGTACTATAATACTGATGGGAGATAGTTGCTAAGAGATTAAAGAAGACAGAGGACTGATCCAGAGAAGATAAACTTTGAGCTGTGTATTCAAGAATGTGTAGAATTTGCCAGGTAGAGAAATAGAAGAAATGGCTTTCCTAGTAGAGAACTTTTTAACAGGGATTGTCCATGTCCTGGCCCAAACAAGTGATTCTGCTAATAAGAATGTCGGGTACCATTTTGGGGTACCCTTGTTTGAACTGCTCTATGTGGATTCTCAGCTATTTTTCCTAACCACAAGACAATCAAGTGATCCATGGCACCTGGGGGCCCTGCCCAAGGAGCATTCTCATTTTCAGTATCTCACATGCCACAGCTCTCTGCCTTTATTATTTTGATGGCATTTATGAAAAATGAATTTTGGCTCTTTGGCTTAAAATGTCAAATAAATGTTTCTCTCATTCTTGAAAAATAAAATATTTCTTTTTTGTTCTTCTGGAAGTTACTGATAAGACCTAAGGGGGTAAAGCAGGGAAGGAAGAGTGAGAAGAGAAACACTGGCACAAGTGCTTGGAAAATGATTCCTCGTGGTTGGAAAATGTTCCAGTTCATTTTCTCAAAGGACTAGAAGCAAAGAAATCATGCAGAAAAGCACATGGAAAATCAGAGGAAAATATTTTTAGCTGGTTGACCTTTTAGTAAGAGTAGCATCTCCTTTAAAAGGCAAAATTATCAAAAGAATTTTGTTACCAATCCTTAGAAGGGAGAGGGTGGATAAGCCCGAAGTCAAAATATCAGAGCTTGAAATATTTATTTTTGGGTCCTGGGTACCCAGGTACAGGCAACACATCTTTCTGAACTGGATGGGACTGTCCAACTTTGCTCTTGCATCTGGTATAACCATAGCCCTGGCCAGATGGAATGTGTCTGTGGAACCATTTCTTTTCTTTTCTTTTTTTAAAAGGTTTATTTATTTATTTATTTACTTACTTTTATCCATTTTTTACCCTTCCCCCCAGTCCTGTTTTTGCTGTTTTTGTGTCCATTCGCTGGGCAATTCTCTGTGTCTATTTCCTGCCCTCTCTTCTCATCCTTTTCTTCCTGTCTTCACTGGGATTTGATCCTGGGAACCTCTGATGTGGGAGAGAGGCATCCTTCCACCTATGCCACCTTAGTTCCTGGTTTTTCGGCACGTCTTGTCTTGGCTCTCCCTCCTGTGATTCTCCTGTTACGTCATCATCTTGCTGCATGGCTCGGCAGGGCCTGGTAGCACACCTGCTCACAGGGCCTGATGGCGCGCCTTCTATATTTTCCTTTATTTTTTTTACCAGAGATCGAACCCAGGTCCCTCCATATGGGAGACAGACGCCCAAACATTTGAGCCACATTCGCCCCCTGAAACCATTTCTTGATTCTCAAAATATTCCCATACAGCTATGTGAGATTACATCAAGTTGGAACCAATAGACAACTTCATGGTTTACTGAAGATTGCCCTTCTTAGAAAACAAAATCCAATGTAGCTTACTGGCTTATCTTTCTTCCCCTGCTTGTAGCCAGTCTAGGCTTCCCTCTGATATGTGGTAGACTTCAATTCCAATGCTATCAGTAGGTACTTGATAAGTTTATGTTTTCCAGTGCACAGAAAAAAATGGGAAGATGAACAGAGTTATTAGATGTGTAAGTAGGCAAGAGGATAAAGATGCAACCAAAAGGAATTGAAAGCGAAAGAAGAATTAACACCAATCCTGCTCAAACTCTCCCAAAAAACTTCCTAACTCATTCTATGAGGCCAGCATCACCCTAAACCAAAGCCAGATAAAGATATCAGAAGAAAATTAAGTTACAGGCCAATAGCCCTTGTGAATAGAGATGCAAAAAGCCTTAGCAAAATACTAGCAAGACAGATGCAACAGCACATTAAAAGGATTATGCACGGTGACCAAGTGATATTAATCCCAGTTGTGCAAGGGTGGTTTAACATAAGACAATCATTGTAACAAACCACATTTATACAATGAAGGAAAAAATACACATTATCATCTCAGCTGATGCAAAAAAGACATTTGACAAAATCCAGCAACCTCTTTTGATAATAAATCACTCAGAAAACTAAGAATAAAAGGAAACTCCCTCAACATGATAAAGGGTATATAGGAAAACTGAGCCAACATCATACTCAATGTAGAAAGACTGAAAGCTTTCCACATAAGATCAGGAACAAGATAAGGATGCCCACCTTCACCACTACTATTCAATACAGTACTAGAAAGGCTAGCCAGAGCAATTAGGTAAGAAAAAGAAATGAAAAACATCTAAATTTGAAAGGAAGAAGTAAAATTTTCCTTATTTACAGATGGCATGATACTATATATAAAAAATACCAAAGACTCTACAAAAAAGCTACTAGAGCTAAAAAGTTAATTCAACAAAGTGACGGGGTACAAGAACGACATGCAAAAGCATTGGTGTTTCCACATATTAGCAATGAATAATCTGAAAATGAAATCAAGAAAACAATTCCATTTACAATAGCAACAAAAAGAATTAACTATCTAGGAATATATTTAACCAAGTATGTAAAGGACTTGTACACAGAAAGCTAGAAAATATTGCTGAAAGAAATTAATGAAGTCTTAAGTAACTGGAGAGACATTCCATGTTCATGAACTGGAAGACTAAATATTGTTAAGATTCAATACTACACAAAGAGATTTACAGATTCAACACAATCCTAATCAAAATACAACAGCCCTTTTTGCAGAAGTGAAAAATCCCATCATCAAATTAATATGGAAGAGCAGGGACCTTAAATAGCCAAAACCATCTTGAAAAAAGAGGAATTTGGAGGAATCACACTTCCCAATTTCAAAACTTATTACAAAGCTACAGTAATCAAAAAAGTGTGGTACTGCCACAAGGACATACATATATACCAATAGAATAGAATTAAGAGTTTAGAAATAAAGCCAACTGATTTTTGACAAGGCAGCCAAGTCTTACAAAGCACTCACAATAGGGGAAGAATACTTTCTTCAACAAATAGTGCTGGGAAAACTGGATCACTACATGCAAAAGAATTGAGGTGGACCCCTACCTTACACCATATACAAAAATGAATTCAAAATGATTCAAAGACTTAATTATAAGAACTAAAACTGTAAAACTGCTAGACAAAAACCTTGAAGACCTTGTATTAGGCAATGGATTCTTAGACTTTATACCAAAAGCATAAGCAACAAAGGAAAAATTAGATAAATTGGACTTCATCAAAATAAAAAAAAATTGTGCATCAAAGGACATTATTAAAAAGTGAAAAGACAACCTACAGTATGAGATAAAATACTTGGAAGCCATATATCTGATAAGGGTTTAATATCCAGAATATATAAAAAATGTCTACAACTCAACAACAAAAAGACAAACAATCCAATTTAAAAATGAGCCAAGGACTTGAATAGACATTTCTCCAAAGAAGATCTACAAATTGCCAATAAGCGCGTGAAAAAAAAATGCTCAACATCATTAGTCATTAGGGAAATGCATATCAAAGCCATGAGATACTGCCCCCCAAACACTAGAATGTCTATTAAAAACACACACAGAAAATAACAAGTGCTGGAATGGATATGGAGAAATAGGAACCCTCATTCATTGTTGAATGAGGAATGTAAAATGTTGCAGCCACTGTGGAAAACAGCTTGGCAGTTCCTCAGAAGGTCAAACATAGAACTACCACATAACTCAGCAATCCCAATTTTAAGTACCCAAAAGAATTGAAGTCAGGGACTTGGACAGATATTTGTACACCAAATCCCAAGTGTGGAAGCAACGCAAGGGTCTATCAATGGATAAATAAACAAAATATGACATATACATACAATGGGATATTATTCAGCTGTAAAAGAAATGAAGTTCTGATGCATGCTACAACATGGCTGAACTTTGAAGACATCATGTTGAGTGAAATAAGCCAGACACAAAAGGACAAATATTATATGATCTTGCTGATTGATATGAAATAATTAGAATAAGAATATTCATAGGGAAGAAAGAAGATTACAGGGTACTTGGGATGAGATTGAGGGTGAGGAATGGGGAGTTAATGCTTAATGGATACAAAGTTTCTGTTTGGGGTGATGGAAAACTTTTGGTAATGGATGGTAGTGATGGTAGCCCAACATTGTGAGTGTAAACATCACTGACTTGTATACTTGAACGTGGCTAAAATGGGAAATATGATACTGTATATATGTTACCAAAATAAAAATGAAAAAAAAAGAAGAAATTAGCTATCAAGCTGTGAGAAGACATGGAGGAACCTTAAATACATCTTGCTAGGTGAAAGAAGCCAGTTTGGAAAAAAAGTGAAAAGACAACCTACAGTATGAGATAAAATACTTGGAAGCCATATATCTGATAAGGGTTTATGATTTCAACTATATGCACTGTGGAAAACTATAGAGACAGTGACAAGATCAGTGTTGGCCATGGAGAGAGAAGGTGGGGGGTGGAGGAGAGGGATGAATAGGTGGAGCATAGGGCACTTTAAGGGCAGTGGAACTATTCTGTATGATATGTGATGGCGGATACGTGACATTACGTATTCATCAAAACACACATAACAACTAACACAAAGAGTGCCCTGTTGTAACCTATGGACTTCAGTGAATAATAATGGATCAATGCTGGCCCATCAATTCTAACAAATGTACCACACCTAATGCAAGATGTTAATAATGTTAGACATTGTTGGGGTGGGAAACGGGAAAATGCACATTCTGCACAACTTTTCTGTAAACCCAAAACTGCCCTAAAAAGTAAAGACTATTAAAAAAGGAAGAAGAAATGGGAGTGAGGTTTCATGGACTTCTAAAAGGGTGAGACAAGAACTAAGGAGTGCCAGACAGTCTCAGAATCCATTGTCTCAGAATGGATGGCCATTCTGTCTTCTGAAGGAGGGATCTGTGAGCCTTCTAGAATAATAACGGTGAAGTTGGGAACTTAACCATGCTGGATTGCATACAGGTGGGGTAAAGGGGGCAATCTAAGGTGATGTCAAGGTTCCAGCTTGGGCAACCAGATTCCTTGTGCAGTTCAAGCTCCGATTCAGTCAGTCAAGGTCAAGGGGAGGAGGTGAGACTTGAGGTGGGCAGCTGAGCATGGGAGGGAAGAAGGAAGAGAATATCAGCCTGCATGTGGCAGTGACTCTGCTTTGGGCAGATTGGGAAATTCAGTTAATTAGGGAACATGGAGCCAGACCATGGAGAAGGAAGAACCTTCTTACTCAATTCACCTACTGTTTTAAAAATGCAAGGCAAAATTACCAACTCGCTCTGATTTGTTGGGATTGATTGGAAGCCATCTGTATGTTTTTCTTACCTTGTCCATATCTGCTTTCAGTTTTCCTAAGGATTTGAGGAGCTGGGACTGGTTCATTTACAAAGTCTAAATTTCCTCACTGAAGAGGAAGCCTGCAGCAACTCGTTCTTTCCCTGGAGAACTTTGGGGAATGGCAGGCATACCTAAGTTTTCTCAGGAAATAAAGTGTGACTCAGCTTTGGGACCCAGGAAATGAGTTTTCAGGGGGCTTCTGTAATCCTAAGAGGCAACTCCTATAGAATCATTGAGTTGAAAGTGCTCTGGGAATATCTAAACTGCCCACATCTGTCCTGACTTTTAAAACTCTCCCTCCTTTGTTTGCTCATTTGTTCTACTAGTAGTCACCAGTTTATCACTTAAGCTTCCCTCAGCTTGGCTATAAGAGGAATATTGTCAGCCCTAACCAAAGGTGTCTTCTTTAGTGATTTCTCAAACCCCCTCCAATGAATTGTCTTCTACAAACCAGACTCATATCTGGGCTGCTTTTTTGTTTTGAAGCTCTCTGGTACATGGGCTCATTAAGTTTGGGTTTTCTCTTAAACATTTGGATTATAAATTTCTCTGAGAACAGAGATCATAACTACAGTCTTTTATTTTCTTTTCCATTTCCTTTCCCTTCTTTCTTTTTCCCTCCCTCCCTCCCTTCCTTCCTCCCTCCCTCTTTCCTTCCTCCCTCCCTCCCTTCCTCCTCCCTCCCTCCTTCCCTCCTCCCTCCCTTCCTCCTCCCTCCCTCCCTTCCTCCTCATTCCCTCCCTTCCTCCCTCCCTCCTTCCCTCCCTTCCTTCCTTCCTTGCTGTTTTCCTTACTGTATCCAGTAAACAGCAGGATCTAGCAGGTGGTGTGACTTCTGGTTAAAAGCAGAGACTCCAGAATCATTGACCTGCATCTGAGTCCGGACTCTGATACTTCATAGATGTGGACCCTTAGGTAAGCTATTTTATTTCTCTTTGCCTTAGTTTCCTCATCTGTAAGTACCCTCCCAAGGTGGTTGGGATGACACATTGAGATAATGTATATAACATGCTCAATAAAAGGGACTTATCAGGCAAAGGAGTTGAGCTTGGCAGAAACCTGCTGTGACAATTTGAAGCTGGGTGGATGCCAGAAGATCATGTCCTGAGAGCTAAGCCATTCCTGTGCATGTATACCTATTGTAGATGGACTTTTTTGATTAGATTCAGTTAAGGGGCCTTCCTTTTGATTAGATCACTTCAGTAGGGCATGACCCAGGGTGGGTCTTCATCCTCTTATGGAGTCCTTTATAAACAGAGGGATAAAAATTTGCAGACACAGATAGAAGGTCACAGAGACAGACAAAGGAACCTGGGAGAGAAGAAGCCACAGACAGAGCAGCCAGAAGCTGAAGCAACAAGACCCGGCAGAGAAGCAGATGGCTCCGTGTGCCTTGCCATGTGAGAGAGGACTCCAGGATTGCTGGTGGCCAATCTGATGATGCTTTGGATTGACACTTTCACAGCCTCAGTACTGTAAGCTTTTGACCTAATAAATCCCTATTGTAAAAACCAACTCGTTTCTGGTATATTGGTCCCAGCAGCTTTTAGCAAACTAAAACACCTACTGGGTGGCTGCCTGGTGGGAGATAAGTGTAGGATGGGATAGCTGGTAAGGACGCCCAGTCCACACCCCATTTGATTGTCATACTTTTGGGCTTCAATCTAATATCCCAGACCCTAGCTTTATTCTGCTATAGTTGCCAGAACAAAATCTGAGCTTATCCTACTCCATGCTCTGTCAAATTAACTGATAATAGACTCTCAGAAAATATTCCACTGCTGCCCCCCAAATAAAGTCAGCTCCAAGGTAAAAAGTATGTTGCAGGCAAGTTTTTTGTTTGTTTATTTTGGTTCCCCTCTACCTCCTACCTTTTCCCTCCTATCCTAAAATCCCAAGTACCAGTGGTCTTGTTGCCTAGAAGTCCTTACCCAGCAGGCTGTCCAGTTCTGCTCTTTCCAACATGACCTTTCCTGTCACCTCCCACCACTCTCATTTCTTTGGAAAGATGATATCTGCTTATCTTTAGGAATAAGCAGAGGGTTAAATCAATTCACAGTTGACATGACAGTGCTTCTCTCTCCATTTTGATTTCGAAGACACATCTCTGCTGGGGGACCATGTAGGCAGCAGTTCCGAAGACAGTGGAGAATTCCCAGCACCCATCCAGTTGCCCACGTGATGTAGGGAATCCTGCATGGGGATCAGGGGTTCTTAACCTATTTGGTTCCACGGACCCCTTTGCCAGTCAGGTGAAAACCACGGACCCCTTACTAAGTGCACACTACACTGAGTATTATTTAATAAATATATCACACTTGCACCAATGCGTCCCCACAAGAATCATGCTTTTTTGAACTTCAATTCAAGCTCATGGACCCCTGGTTGAGAACCCCTGCTTTAAGAGACTCACGGCTGGATAGAGGAAGCAGGCGGTGCAGCTGAAAGCTGCCGGCAGTGCCCCAGGTCACTAAAACGGAGGGGACAGGCCGTCCTGCAGGGAGCAGTCTGGTTGTCCAGGCTCTTCCATCAGCCCTGTTGTCCTGCCTGACTGTGCTGCTGGGAACATTTCTTGGAATGGACACAAAGTCTTTTCCTCTTCTCGGAAATTCTAGTTGCGCACACTGCCCTGGAGGCTCAAGGTTGGGCTGTCAGAAAAGGAGTATGCCTCCCAGCCTGCGTGCTTTTCTTTTCAGGTCTCTGTGCATAAGAACATTCTTTCCTATTTCACCAGAGAGGGATGTCCAAACCTTTTTCACTCCCACCAAGGCTGCGCCCCACCTCCACTGCCTGCTCCCACCAGAACCTCTCCCTCAGCAAGCGACCTTGCTCCTTCAAGGGGCTCACGTTCTCTCACCATCTCAAAATGCCTGCTCCCTTTTCCTGCCCCGTCCTCCTGCCTCCCTCCTCCTTCACAGAATGCGGACTCCTTTTCCTCCTGGGGGCTAATGCCCCTTTATCTCTGACCTTGGTTTTGAACCCTCCTACAATCTCCATTGACTTTGCTCCAACCTTTGTATCTTCTCTTTCTTGTATTGTGATCTGCCCCTGTAGGCAATCAATAGCCACACATCTCCCTAGACTCCTAGACTGCTAGACTGGAAAAATAAAAAAGCTAAATCCCATTGTCTCTGAGCTGTCATCACATCTTTCTCTTTCCTCTCACAGTCGCATTTCTCAAAAGTGCAGGCTCCATGCACAGCCTACATGCCCATGTGTCTGTCTCCTTCCGTCTCTCCCTCCCTCACCCCCTCCCTCCCTCTCATCCACTCAGCAGGTATTTCTCAAGCATCATCTGTGAGCCACCTCCTGCACTAGTCACCGTGAGCAAGGCAGACTTTGTCCCTGCTCTCAGAATTTACAGGTTGAGCGAGGAGCCATGAAATACAAGTAGGGATGATAACAAAGTGTGGTGAGTGCTATGTTGTATGCATGTGTGTGTGTATGCCTAGGATATTTACAGGGACATGTAAATCTGACTGGGGGTGAGGAGGTGAGGAAAGGCTTTCCCTAAGGAGGTGGCATTTAGGGGGAGGTCAGAGGATGACTGGAAGCTAGAGAATAAGGGTGAGGTGAGTGTTCTGGAAGAATCTGCAGAGGGCCTGAGGCAAGCTGGAGTCCAGGGCAGTTTCTTAATACCCCTCCTCACCTCTCACTCCTGTAATTTGATCACCTTCCTAGGCATCCCCTGGAGACGGGCACTGCCAACTCAACAGGTTTCAACCTATTATCTCTTCCCCACTCCCTTCATGCTGCCAGTCAGTCGCTTTCCTCTCCCCCAAAGGTCCGCATCTGACTCCCCTCTTTTGCTCACTCCTCACTTGGTCTTCTAGCTCTTCCTTCTTTTTCTAATATATTTTTATTAGCAAAGTTGTGGTTTACAGAGAAATTATGCATAAAAGAGAGTTCCCATATACCATCGTATTATTCACATTCTGCAATAGTGTGTTACATTTGTTATAATTCATGAAAGAACATTTTTATAACTGTACTATTAATTATAGTCCATTGTTTATAAAACTGTTCACTGTGCTGTACAGTCTTATGCTTATTTTATATTTTTATTCTATAAAATATATACAACCTAAAATTTCCCCTTAAACGCATTCACTTATATAATTCAGTGGGATTAATTACCTTCACAAAGTTGTGCTACCATCACCACCATCCATTCCCAAAACTTTACTATCAACCCAAATAGAAACTTTATACAATTTAAGCATGGACTCCCCCTTCACTACCCTCATCCTTTCCTCTGGTAACCCACTAACAGGAAATAATTAGGATAAGCAAATGCATGTACTCAGTATCTAGAATCTAGATTAGCCCTTCCTTCTTAGCTAGGCTCTCCATTCTCTTCCTAATTCAACAAATCCACATACTTCTGCTTAGAGATACTTTCTTGAAGAGCATTTTTAGTTATATCACTCGCTTCCTCAAAAACCCTCACATAATGCACCTGACTCTGATATCATGACCTTCTACCATTTGATCCAACCAAACACTTCATATTTACCTCTCACAGTTCATTCCCCACATGTGGTCCAGGTGGGATGGAGTACCTGCATGATGACGGCAGGCTCTGTTTATCCACTTGCAAGCTTTTCACAGGAGATTACCCACCCCACCCTGGGAGACCCCTCTGGTTTTAGTTTCCTGGCTGCTGAAACAAACACCAGCCAATGGGTTGGCTTAACAACAGGAATTTATTGGCTCATGGTATGGAGGCTAGGGAAGTCCAAAGTCGAGGCTTCTCCCTGAAGACTTTGGCCTTCTGGGGCTTTCTGCCTGTGCTCCTTGGTCTTGGCTTGTCACATGGCAATGCACATGTTAATGCACATGGCAGCCTTTTCTCATTTCTCTTTTGGGTTCCATTGACTTCCTGCCTCCGTTTTTTTCCCTATGACTTTCTCTTTCCACATCCAATTTCCTTTGCTTATAAGGACTTTAACCATATGGATTAAAGCCCACCCTCCCTCAGTTAACTCCATCAAGATGTTAACTGGTAACATCTTGGGTTCACACCCATAGGACCAGACATAATTCAATCCCCAACACTTCTCTTCCACGGCCTTCTTTTGCAATCTTCATATTCTTTTTAAATCAGCAGATGATTATTTTGTATCTTTATCATTCAATTATAAAAAATAAGACAATTCATTAAAACATATTCAAAAGTTTCCCCTTAAACAGAAAAAAAAAAAAAAAAAAAGACACAAGTGATTGTAACAAGACCATGGCCCTCTCCCCCATCTAACCCCTTCCTTCTTTCCCCAGATCCAAACCTCTCTGATTTCTCGTTCCCGTCTTCGCTGCCAGGCCGTGCTCTTGGAAGTGGGGATGATATTAGAGGGCGTGTACCCGTCCCACTGCACAGTTGTCCATGGTACTTCCATTCCCATTGTCAATCCCAGCACACATGGTTACCAGACATTTTGAATATTAGCCCTTTCCAGGAGTCCCTCTTGCATGTGTATAAAATCAATACTGTGCAGGGAGGAAAGCAGCTCCGAGGCAGTGACCATGCCGCCGGGTGAGCTGCTGCCCTGAGGAACTTATCTGGTTCATTGGGTAAGAGTCCCTTCGTCAAGACCCAGGTGCAGGTGAAATAAGCCTTCCTTGCCACCACATACCCACGTCCCCCTCCCAGTGGAAGTCATTTCTTCCTTCTTTGTGCTTCCACAGCACTTTATTTGGGTCTGTAAGAATGTATTATTATTATTATTATCACTGCTTCTACATAACTCTCTGCCTTTTCTGATACACACCAGCATCTGCCTGTCTTCCTCATGGACTGTTGGTTTTTCATCGCCTTCAGTGCTGGCCACACTATCTTGCATTTACCAGGCAGAGGATGAATGGTGATTGAATGCGACTGAGTCAGGACTATGGCTAGAGGAGGCACAGGCTTGATGTCATCCCCACACACATTTGCATCCCAGGTACACTGTCTGGCACCCGTGGAAGCCTCTGTGAATTCTAGCAGTAGCAGCCTCACAGGTATCATTCTCTTTTCCACTGGCAGAAGAAGTCAACTGGGTCCCTGAATCTGGACTTGCCATTTGGAAAATGCTGCAGAGAAAGGACACGGAAGGACTGCTTCGTGCCATCTCTGCACAGTCCCTTCCTGGGGCTGGGTTGTCCCGCAGAGGGGACACAGGAGGAGAAGTTCTCATGTCAGAGGAGAAAGGGCGGTGGGAGAAGCTGGTTGTCCTGAAGTCATGTTGCAATTGAAGCCCCTTCCTAAAGGCCCCACCGATTCCTGGCTAGCGTTCAAAATAGCGCAGTTTCAACGACTTTGCTCTTCTTCAGTGTTGGTGGGCTTGGCAGTGGCCAGCCTTGAATCTCCAGACTCTTGGGCTGCCCCATTGGGGGCATTTTCTGAGAGTCTTATGGGCAGGGGCTGTTTCTTCAGGACCTCACCCTGGAGAGCTGCTCCAGACCACCTATCAGCTGTTCAAGGTTGCAGAGCATGAAATGACAAAGAGTGACGGTCATCAAGAAGTTGTCCTCCTCAACTGAAGCAGTGGCCAGACAAATGACCTATGACATATTGTGGTAGAATGCATGCATGGGACATGCCACGTGGGGGGAGGGGGTCAGACTACATATAAATATGGCAAAGTGTCTACAAGAGGTATCGGATGGCTTAGCTCCAGGACGTCACATGGGCGAGGTGGGACTCTGGAGTCGAGGGACATACTTTCTCACAGTGCAGCCAAGAGAAAGAAAGTCTTTGTCTGCAGTGAGAAATCTAATTCCCAGGTAAAAGCAGTAGCACCAGGATGACTTACATTAGCTGGGAAAGCAGGGGAAAAAGGAGATGTGGGGAAGAGAGAGCACGGGATGGCTCCAAATCTGCGTGGTGGTGTTCATTTGATTTTTGCTGTTCCTGGTTAGAACAGTTCAAGGTGGAGCCCCAGCATCTTTTCACCATTACAAGCTCTGGACCCTTGCCTTGCCATTTTAACTTTTGTCACATACATTTAAAAGATTCTGTGGAAGAATATGATAGCATAAAAACCCATTCTGCCCCTGAGTCTAAAGCTTCCAGAAGCTTCCTTTTTGAAGAATCAATTGAGCAGTGCATCACCTTCATTTTAGGAACTTGGAATAGGTAGCACAACTGCAAAGGACTCGGAAACACCTGCTGATCACCCGGGAAGCTACACAGCAAACCACATCCGGCGCAGAATCCTGGGGCAGAACCATTGCAGATCCCTTTTGGAGTCAGCCAGACACCAGCTCCCGTTCTTGGCCTGACTGCCCCGAGGGCAGGGTGCAAAGGAAACCCCGGGAAAGGAAGAAAGCGGATTGCAACATCACTTGTTTTCTTCCTCTTTACACCCTCCTTCCCCCCCACTCAAGTCTGGGCACTCCCGAGCACCGATTGTTCTCCAACAAAGGAAAAAATATATCTGTTGTTGAGTTCCCGGTGTGCCTGACTCGATGGCCTGACATTGAGCTGGTTTGTTTTCCTGGATGCCTAGAGGTACACACGCTCCTTTCTGGGGCGAATGCTTTCTCTAGACATAAACAGCCATCGGGGCTGCAGGGAATAAACCCTTTTCTTTCTTTGGAGCCACATTCCTGCAGAGATAAATATACAGAAAGACAGACAGATTATAAAGGAGGAAGGACGCCGTGTCAGCATGAGGGCTCAGAGCAGAACAAAAGGGTTATCGTGTGCAGAGGCTGGAAATAGAATATAAAGCTCTCGGTGCCGGGGAAACAGTTAAGGCTTCCCAGGGAACAATGTGCAAAGATCACTTGAACCTCCCGGGAAAATGAGCTCTGGCTAGGCTTGGGGGAAACCGAGACCCGAAAATCCACGTTGAGGAATGCCATTTGACCCAGAGGAGAGAAGTAACTACCTTCAAGTTTCATTCTAAGCAAGGCATCCTGGCCTTGGAAAAGAAGCAATCTCCAAGGGAATTTCTACCAAAGAAGCCTTTCTAAACTTTCAGACAGAAAGATTGCTGCTGAGTGCATCTTTCTAAAACAAGATATGGTACATTAATTTTGCATTTCAGAGTCTTTTTAAAAACAGACGCTCTGCTCCTCCCCTTTCAGTTTTTCTTTTTTTGGCAAGCTTGCGCCCATCCAGTGAACCAAGCGAACATTGTCCGCAAGCCACGGGGTGACCTTATCTTGAGCAGTATCTCTATTCCTTTGCAGATCAAGCATCTAATGAAAACCGTGCTTAAGAAAGGTCATTTCTCATTTTAGCCTCTATTCCAATGGGTAGTTAACCTTTGAGTCAACCGACCCTCTACCAATGTCCAGCTTCCTCCCCCTGGTGCACGCTTTCATTTCCCCTCCTTTAATTAGAGTACGTCTTGTTTGCAGTCCACAAAGCTGCTTGGAGATGCACTTGGCCACTCCCTCTCATAAGAGAGACAGGCTGCCGAACTCTCAGAAGAGTTAGCTGTGAGCACAGCCCATTGGATGAAAAAAAAACTAAGGAAAGGAGGCTGCCCTTTTAAAAACCTCCGCCTTCTGATTAAAGCAGTAATTAAGCCTTGATATCTATTTTAGGAGGGTCTCTGGCCTTGCCTGCCTGTTTTTTCCAAACAAAAGCCCTCAGCTAGAGATTCAAACCCAGGAACTCACCACCTGCATGCCAGAATTGATTGCAGGATCAGTAGTGTCTGCCCCTGGCAAAAGGGTTTCAATCTGAAGGACCTGCCTTCGAGCTGCTTCTGTATAATATTCATTTTCAAGGTGCCAAGTGCCCCAGACAGGAAGTGGGACTACCTGATTCTGGGTTTGCTGTTGAAAACCAGAAACTACCCTCCTTCAGTTCCACTCCCAATGTCATTCAAGTTCTCTCTGACTATAAATCGGTTCACATTGACTTCTCCTGTAGGTATCAGTGAGGTTGATTATTCGTGAGTTACTTAAGAGGGGTCTCATTCTTATGCTCTTACTGTCTCAAAGAAAGAAATATGTGGCATGTTTCACCTTCCAAAAATGCTGAAAGAGGCCCTCCTATAGGCAAATGTCATACCCCATAGAAGTACATCTTATTTAGAGAACCCAAGGGCAGTTTAAGCATCTAACTGGCCACTTGCCATCTTAACAGACAACCTACTGAATGGAAAGGAAGTGAGACAAGATAGTGCAGTTGGCATCTGATGAAGGGGTCGGGGCAGGTGGGTGGGGATTTATAAACTGGATGGGGATTTATAAGGTCTCAGCCCCAAAGGTAACCCATCTTGCTCCTCACAGATGTGTCCCTTCACTTCAGTCTCCTCTCCATCACCAGTCCAAGGAGAGAGCTGCAAAATGAGTTCTGTTTATTTTAGAAATAATCTGGATGTTACTGAGATAACCTTGCTGAAAAGCTCTGATGAATTAAGGTTTGTTCTGGTAGAAACCAATGCAAGTGAGAAAAACAAAGCCAGCTCCCTGCCCATCTCCTTCTCCAAGTCGGGCTGCCTGTTTGGTGTCCTCACTGTGGACTCCTCCACCTCTCCTGGACCCATGTCCAGGGTCACTGTCACCCCAGGCATGCAGCCAGGTGGTATGAATCCCTGCCCCTGGGAACCCGACGGAGAAATCCACAGCTTCTCAGAGGAAGAGGGGGTGGAAGATTATAAAGAGTCTGCCTTCTACAAGCCAGCAATATGGAAACTTGTCTCTTCAGATAACGGACAAGAAAGATTTTCGAGGGTGGAAATCCCAGAGTCCTCCTTGGTGTCTCATTTCTGCTTTTTGTTTGAGGTAGTCCAAGTACTTTGGTTTGTCCTATGAAAATCTATCTTGTTGGTTCTACACTGCCTACACCTCGTTTGTCAAATATTAATTATGTTGTAATTATTATGATAATTATATGATCTGCGAGTTTGAGCTTCTCTCACCATCCTCCCGAAACCTCCTGCCAATACCCACTTTCCACTCAGATCTGGGCCGACCAGAAGTGTTCACTGGTGCCGTGCTTTTGAGTCTTGGAAATGAAGACGGGCCATTCATTCATTCATTAAAAAAATATATATATATATTTCTGAGGGTCTAGTGTGTGCCAGTCACTGTCTGTGCATTTGGGATACACAAGGAAACAGCAGGAAGAAATATGACCTTGACAGCTTACATTATAAGGGAGGGAGAGTGGGAGATGGGTTATGAAGAATGAATAATAAATAACACAGCACATCAGAAGTTATAAGTGCTAGAGAAAAGACAGCCAGGAAGGGGGTTTCTGGTGTGCGGGTCGGGTAGGAGAGGGAGAATTGCAATAAATCTCCAAGCTAAACTTTACTGATCAAGTGAGAAGAATGGTTAAGGAGAGTCTCTCTTCCTTCTAATGAAGAATGTTTCTTACCAACAGGCAATTAATCATTAGGGCAGTGATCTATACATGTATACATACGTGTCTATATGTATACATATATATGTATATATAATACAATTTAGTTTAAAATATGTGCCCACAAGGAACTTTGATATTGGTTTCATGGCACCTAGGTACAAAGGAAATTTCTAGTTCCCCAAATTGTTTATTCATGAAGGACTTTCTAACCCAACCAATTTACACCTCTTGGTGACATGAACCATGGAAGCTTCTCCCCACTTTTGACTCCATAATACTGATGCTAAAAGCCCCTTCACGGAGGCCTTTGGTCTAAGCTGGTTCTTGGGCGCCACAAGAAGCTGGGGCAATGGGCTGGTATGGAGAGGGGAGATTCACCCCCATTAAAGAGGAACTGCATTGGGGAGCAAAGCTTTGCCGGCACATCCTTCTTGTACACTTTATTCCTGATCTGAAACTCCAGTCAGAATTCCATTTTCTGGTTTCTTTGAAAGTACTTGGTGCACAAATAAGCAAACGGGGAAAAGGAATGTCCAGTTATTGTTTGAGGATTTTCTGGAATTTCGAGCATTGTTATTTTCGCTGTTTAGAATGGTTGCCTGTTTATCATATAGGACAGGCTCCTGAAGAACTTCCTGGGGGACTGGCCCACATTCTTGGTCCCGTTGGCGTCTCTTGCCCAGCAAGGCTCATTCAGGGCGTCTTCCCAGCATCCTGTCTGAGAATGACCTTCTTTTCTCTGCTTAGTAAGCTCTGAGTCCTTATTGAAATGACCTTCTGCACAGGAAGGCCCGCTGTGGCGCCTGGCAAGAGAAAACAGCCCTGGTTTCTAGGAAGTTACACACACACACACACACACACACACACACTGGAAGTCTCCTTTGGAAAAGGCCAAATGTTTACGTTGCTCCGTGGGTCTGATGAGGGAAATCAGCAGACATTCCTGAAATGTGCAGGGCAGAGGCGAAAGCAGGTGCAGGGAGCACAGCTGGACAGGAGAGACCACGACAAGCCACGTGTCTATCCGTGGCGCAGCCTCCAGGGACCACGCCATGCTGATGCGGGGCTGAGAGCCTTGTGGCCTGAGGGGAAGCCGAGGGGAAGTGTGCGTGTCTGTGAGCACGGGTGTACCCATGCTTACAAAGCTACTGATCCGAAAGCCCGCAAAACCCTCTGCACTTGAGAACAAAAATAAGCGTGGAATTTCTCTCAAGATCTAGAAAGAATTTTGCCCTTGCCTAATATGTTCTAAAGCTGCCAGGATTTTCTCCCTTTTCTAAGTGGCACTGGTGCGAGCAGGGGAAACACAAGGAAAGGGGCAGGTGTGCCTTTTATATTCATTCCTGATCTTAAATATGACTTGTTTGAAACAATAAAGAACTTTAAGGAGCCCTCTCAACCTGGTAGAACGATAACCTTTTAGAAGCAAGATCTTTGTAATTCTCATGGACGAGACATTCATTTTATAAGGATTCCAACGGCCTGGCCCCCGAGCTAGGTCACGTCATGACTGTAATGCAGAATCTGATTCCCACTTGGGGTGTGCCATATGCCCTGGTTTCCCTCTTTCAGCACGTGGTGATCAGGGCTGGCTTCACGGGGGTGGGATTTGTGCAGCCAAACAGGCCCCTGTACACAGAAGGACTCTGTGGCGGGTTGAATTATGCAGCCCAATTTAGACATGCTCTTGGTCTTGATCTGCATCTCTGTGGGTGTGAATCCTTATAAACAGGAACTCTTGGAGACATTATTTGAGGTCAGGTGTGGTACAATTGAATGAGGCTGGCTTTTTTTTAAAAAAAAAAAAACAAAAACCTGGGACCTGTATGTGGGAAGCTGGCGCTCAGCCACTGAGCCACATCGGCTCTCCTGAGTTGGATTTTTCATTTGCTTGCTTGTTGTTTGTTTTTGTTTTTAGGAGGAACTGAACCCAGGACCTCCCATGTGGGAAGCAGGCGCTCAGGGGCGTGAGCCACCTCCACTCCCCCAGGCTGGGCTTTAATCGGGATGACTGGAGTCCTTTATAAGCAGAAGAAATGCAGACATAGTCAGAGAAAGCCCCAGGGAGGAGCCAGAAGCTGAAATTCGACAGATCACGGGAGAGAAAAGAGAGGACGTTGCCATGTGACATGAAGCAAGCGTATAAGCCAAGGAACCCCAAGGATCACTGGCAGCCAATGCCAGAGTGTGAGAGTCTGGCGAGAAAGCATTGCCTTGCTGACATCTCGATTTGGACTTCTCCTAGGGTTAAAAGCATTAAGCCAATACATTCCCATTGTTTAAGTAAACCCGTCATGCGGTCTTGTCATAGAAGCTCAGGCAAACTCAGACAGCTTCCAAACCTGGACAAACACTCTGCCATCACCATATGTTGAAATCCTTCATAACTTTATCATTGAACTCTTGAAAGTGAAGTCCGAGGAGACAGTGAAGCAAGCGTGTGAGCTGAGTAGCTCCCTGCAATCTGCATGTCCACTGTTTCTCGCTGTCCTATTCCCACACAGCATTCATGATGCTGCATGAACATGGAATTCCAGGGGAACCAGGAGGTGTGGGAATTCAGAGAGACTCAAAGTGAGTACAAGAGAAGCCTGTTTACAACTGAGTAAATGAGGGATTGGGGACAGGGGGACTGACAGTTCCTAGAGGCCGCTCTCTGTTTGATCCAGAACGTGCTTTGAACACATAAAGAAGGCAACAGTATTCTGAGAAATACAAATGATCAAAGATCTCTGCCATGTCCTTTCTTACTTGTGCTGCTTCCTCATATTAGCCAAACATTTATGCTGAAAATGAAGTTGTACAAAGAAAGAGCAAGTTAGGGCAACCAATAGTTCCTTTCCTTTCAGTCCTTCTTTACTCATCAGTAAGCTGAAGGTTGAGACTATCAGAATTGGTGTGTGTCAAGAAGTGAAATGAAAATAGTTGAGTTAGTTTTGTGCAGCATTTCCTCTGCTCTGGCAATACCAAAATGCATGTGCATGCATAAGCTACAAAATACAAATTATGTTATTTTGGTGATTCTACATACAAGTTAAGTGGTCTTATATTTGCATTTAAAACTGATGTAGGGAAGCAGATGTGGCTCAGGTGATGGGGCTCCCGTATACCAATAGGAGGTCCAGGGTTCAATTCCCTGGGCCTCCTGGTGAAAAACAAGCTGGCCTGTGCCGCAAGCTGGCCCGAGCAGAGAGCTGGCCCACGCAGGAGTGCTGATCCACACGGAGTGTTGGCCCATGTGGAGAGCTGTCGCAGCAAGATGACACAACAAAAGGAGACACAGAAGAGAGACAACGAGAGATGCAGCAAATCAGGGAGCTGAGGTGGTGCAAGAGATTGAGTAGCTTCTCTCCACTCCGGAAGGTCCCAGGATCAGTTCCTGGTGTCACCTAAAGAAAAGACAAGCAGACACAAAAGAACACACAGAGAGCAGACAGCGAGTGCAAAAGAATAACTGGTGGGGGCGGGGTAGGGAGCAGGGAGAAAGAAATAAATCTTTAAAAAAAAAACTGATGTAGCACGATATACGAATGAATGGTAAAATTCATTCTAGTAATTGGAAAAGTTAATTTTTCTTTACATTAAATAGCAAATAAATTGCACCATGACAGATCAAGAGACTGCAGAAAAAAGGAAGAAGCTTTATATTATAGTACATTTAACAACTGTTTTTCCCACTTTTAAACAATTTTCATTTCACACTGGGTCCCACAAATTATGCAGTTCGCCTTGTGGGTGATAAATACAAATTTCTGTGGAAACACATAATATGGTTGTTAGGTTCAGTGCTCTATTGGATTTGTATAGCTCAGGTGTACTAGTGTTCAGACCACGTTTACTTAGAATTTCATTTTAGTAATTATCTTTGTTTGGGTTCCCCCAGAAGCAATAAGGATTCAAATGGAAGTTGTTTATTTGGAAGATGATCCTTGGAAACACTAGTACTGGAGAGAGAACATAAGGTGAGAAAGAGAAGAAAGTCCATTAATGGCATGCTATTAAGCTAGTTGCCAGCATGGGCAACTGGAGCTCAATTTTACTGGAGAACTCTGGAAGACAGCGTTGTCCTCTTTTGAGTTATCCCAAAAGAGGAGCAAGAAAGCTGGAGTTATATGTCTCCCAATTCCCTATCTGTCATTGATTGAGGGGTATTTCTGGGGGCTTCTAACTCCACCATGTCTGGCTTGTTCTGCTCATGTCTACCTTGTCCAGAAAAATAGTCTTAAGGAAGAGAGTGACAGACAGGCAGGCTGCCAGTAGCATCTATCACATTAACCAAACAAAAAATATTCTACCTAGATATCTTTTAGATATCCTTTAAAATGACTAGTGCAATGTCATAACAGAAAGCACAATTTAAGAAAGGATGGGGGAGCAGATGTGGTTCAAGCAGTTAAGCACCTGCTTCCCATATGGGAGGTCCCGGGTTTGATCCCCGGTGCCTCCAAAACAAACAAACAAACAACAAGCAAAACAAATGAAAAACCAACACAGGCGAGCCGATGTGGCTCAGTGTTTGAGCACTGGCCTCCCGCATATGAGGTCCGGGGTTCAATTCCTGGCCCCTGGTACCTCAAAAAAAAAAAAAAAAAAAAAAAAAAAAGAGGGATGGATCTTTGCAAACACAATCAGAAGAGCCTCATAGAAAAGAGTCCTGACTGATAGTGTCACACCTTCTTCTGCTCAATATGTGCAATGAACCTTTCTGTTTGGTAGAGAAATATAGGGGATCCAAAGGGAAACTGCCTAGGAAAACAGCAGATAACACAGGCTTACTGAGAAGGACCTACAGTCCACCAGAAACCCTGGAAAGGGAAACTTACACTAGTGCAGCTTGCCAAAGGCCAGCTCCAGGGCTCATGGTGAATTTAGTCTTGGATGGTTTTGGCCTAGGTGTTGGTTTCCTAATCCCCCAAGCATGCTGGGGTCAGAGGTACCCTGCCCAGTCCTCTGCCAAATCTACCTTGGGCATAAATGACTGACAATTGTTCAATGCATGCCCAACTCCAGGTTGTATTTACTTTTTACCAGGGATGAAAGTCTTACACCATGGTTCTAAGGCACTAAGGGCAGAATTTCCAGAATGCATGGGTAATTGGAGAACTTAGTTGGGACATGAAATGAACTTATGTAGACACTGAACATAGGAAATATGTGTGGATAGACAGGTATGTAGCAAATTTTTCATGATTAATGTATGTAAAATGATAATAGTGGCTCAAAAATGTGCTTTAGATGAGTATATAACTCTGAAATGATTTGCTTTAAGAGTTTATGTTAAGTAAACAAGGTGCAAGTATGTGCATGCCTGTTTCCTTACTTTAAGAAGCAAAATCTGGAAGGAAGTTGAAGCTTATTTAGGGAAAACCAGGTATCACAAGTAAACTGATGAGGGAAGAATGTACTGGGAAATTTGTAATACATCAGATTTAATTTTTATCTTGTTTTAATCCTCCCCAAAGTGATGAGCTAGAAGCATTAGCCTTGTTCTTAAAGAAAACTGGTGGTTGGAGTGGTAAAACAACTGGTTCCCAGTGCCTCCTAAACAAACAAGCCTGTAAGCCGTGGAGCAGGAATCAAAGACGGCTTTGCAGACTCAAAATCCAGTTGTGCAATGACTGTTAGAATAAAATCTCCCAACCTACCTTCCCAGTAACCTCATAAAGCAGAAGAGGACCATTTGATATATCCAAACATATGAACCAGAAAATATTGAATCATCCTATCCCACACTAAATGTCAGAAGTAAAGTATATTCTTGAACCCAGTGAGGATTTTTTGGCTGTTCATCTAATGATATTTAGATACTCAAAAAGGGATTCTTAAAATGGTGTCCATGCATTGTGGGTGGGTTTGATTTTAAAAGAAGTCTTGGATTGCCACTTTGCCCACATGGGATGGGAAACCCACCCCTGTGGCAACCCATGGTCCAAGGGCATCTGGAGGGCGGTGGACGAAGCATTGGTTTGGGACTCAGAAGAGTCTTGGCTCTGGCTCTACCACAAATTGGCTGGATGACCTTGTGCACTTCATCTTTCTTGGCTTGACTTCCTCACTGTGAATGGAAGGGATTATATCTGGTCATTTCCAAAATCCCTTCAAAATGTGATCATGTGAACTGGAATCTCTAGTTCCCATAAGTTGATTGGCCCTATTTTTAGTAAGTAGACAAGAGACATGTGGCAGCATCTCGGCAAGAAGGAAACCCTTGCCATGGACAATGCCTTCTTGTGGTTGGAACTGCAGGAAAACAAAGGCACGGATGTCATTGGGTGGCTGCATCCTTACTAATATCTTGGTTACAGGAACAAGCCTACTGGGGACTTAAGGAGTCCAATATGCACACCAAGGATCTGCTAGTACAAATCCTCCTTGAACTGCCTGGCCATAGAACAGAGAGTCCTAGAACAAAGCCTGTTTTTGATCCTTTGTCTTGGTTAGGGTCGATACCATATCTCCAGCACAAACTACGATGCTTGTATTGTTTGCTTGCCAGTAGTGAAAAAGGAAAACACAGCCATGTGTTCTGGTTAGTTTTGGCATGCACACTTCAGAGTGGGAAATTCCCTCAAATTCTGCCTGGCAACCTAGTATTTAAATTTTTTTATTAAGTGTTTCAATTTCAAAACACCAGAGGTTCTCGTAGAAGGGTAGTCACAAAGAATTGAACATCCTGGTATTGGGAACAAACATTCCAGCTCCTTGGTTTCATGACCTTTACTGTAATATCAGTGATAACAGCACTGACCAAAACAAGGGCCTGTATAAGGTCCCTTGGGATCTCCCAAGGGAAGCCTTTCCATTTGTGGTAAGAGGTAGTAATGAAGTGAGGATCTGGTGTTTAAGCATGGATGGTTAGTGCTTCTGGAAGCGTTTCCTAAGTGCTCTCCTGTTTGGATTAGTGGGCCTCAAGGTGGAACTGCCTTCTGCCTTGGGGGTCCTATGGTTATGGCTATCAATTATACAGTCTGGTTTTGGAGTCCACTGTCTGATCTTGGGTTGACCTTGTCTGTAGCTTTGGTTCTGAGGTCCATATAGTCAGGGGGTTTCTATGTTCTGAATTCTTAATCAGAACACCTGCCTTGTACCTAGTCTGGAGATGGTTTGGGCCCTTGCTACTCAGAGCCAGAGTATGGACAATGGACCAGCAGCACCTGAGGGCTTGGTAGAAATGCAGAATCCCTGGCCGTGCCCTAGAAGTACTACCTCAGCATCTGCAGTTTAACAAGATCCCAGTGTGGTTCATTTGCACATTAAAGTTTGGGAAGTACTGAGCTAGAATACTGGAAATGGAGCTCTACCACCCTGCCCATCTGTGAGACAGATTTGCCATTCCCTGGTCCAGGAGAGTTTGGTTGTAAGAAGAAAGGACTTAATTCAGGAAACTCACCATCAGAGCTTTGTCTGTTTTTTACTTTTTTGCTATTACAACATTTTCGGCTAAAAGAAAAGATGGATTTATTTTCTTTTAAAAAATATATTTGAAAAAAAGCTGAAATAATACACAGAAAAAGAAAAACCATCCCTAATGCCATCACTTAAAAACATATGACTAAAACAAGTGTAAATTCCCCTGTAGTTTACTAATCCCATCCACAAAAGTAACCACGGTTACTGATTTCACTCACATCCTACCCAAGATATTCCTATGCTCATACGGTTGTGTGTGTGTCACACGCTCACACACATACATTAGAAAATCATTCTTAATGACTTTTCCGTATGCTTTCTGAGCTAGCACAATTTAAAAATATTAAATCGAGCCCTCCTAAAAGCCTTCTGTTTTAAGTCTAATAGCAGCTCTGGTTGAAAAGCATTTTGCTTAAAGAAAGGGGTGCAGAGGATCTTTTGCAAAGTGAGACAACACCAAGCAAATGGAAGTCCAGGATGTCAGCCAGTTGGCCACCTGCCTCTACTTTCCTCTCTGTCCTCTTCACTTCTCTCTGACAGCTCACTAGATCATATGGGAAACTCTCCAATGACCCATGTCCTCCTGGAATTCACAGAAGTGGCTCAACACAGTGGATGAGGTCTACTGAGACCAGAGACCCAGGCTATAAACTTATGGGGGTATGAAAGTGCTCCAGGACTGCGGCCAGACGATGATTTCTTACCAGATAGTTTCCAATTGCTTAAAAACTTCTCAATGGATTCTAAGCTGGAGATTTATTCCTTCTTGGAAGACCAGGCTATAATTCAGTTGAGGTCACTGTTTTCTAATTCCTCCCTAGTATTTATTTGAAAAACTCCCTTGCTTTATCTTTCTTGACCTACTTACAATGGCTTTGCTCTGACTCTTTCTAAAATTAAATATAAATATGTACATATATACACACACATATATGTACTACTTGAGTCCAACAATACTGATGGCTTTTACAACATTTTTACATACTAAACCTTCAGCAGCTTGCCTTCTTCCTTTCATTATATCTGCAGACTTAAATTGTGGTCTTGGGAGGTGTGGAGCCTGTAGGTGACTGGTCCTGTCTTGTGTTGAAGAAATCTCATCTGAGAAAGCGACGGTCACAATCTCCCTTTTGAAAACTGCGTCCTTTCTTTTCCTGAGTGGGATTTGCTCCCCTACCAGGACTCATGGCCTATGTTTTATTGTGTATTAGTTTTCTATCCCTGCTATAACAACTAACCATATACTTGATGGCTTAAAATAACAGGAATTTTTTATCTCACAGTTATGAAAGTCAGAAGTCTAAATTAATTTTCACTGGGCTAAAGTCAAGGTGTCAGTAGGGTTGGTTCCTTGGAAAGTCTCTAGAGAAGAATCCATTCCTTCTAGAAACTTCTAGAAACTGCTAACATTCCTTGGCTTGTTGCTGCTTTACTCTGATCTCTCCTTCCATCTCCACAAGTCCATCTCTGACCCTGACCCTCCTGCCTCTCTCTAATAATCACCCCAGGTCCACCTGGATAATCCAGAATAATTTCCCAAATCAATATCCCTCACACAATCACATCTATATAGTCCCTTTTGGCATGTAAGGTAGCATATTCACAGTTTCTGGGTATTAGGACATGGGCATCTTTGAGGGGAGCCATTGTTCTGCTTACTACAACCCACTTGGCAAAGATTCTGAAAAACTGACCCTTCAGCTAAGGGAAGTTTTACTTCATCGCCTGTAGCTTGTGCTGCTCAGAATCATTCACATCCCAATTCCCAAACACCTCAGTGAGGTGGAGGCAGAAGGGTACTTTAGAGAGACCTTAGAGATGGATTTTTGCTAGAAGGTAGTCAATATGAAAGAGTGAGGGAATAGAAAAAGGGATGTGGAGGCTTAAAATAATATCATAATCATTCTAACAGCTACCAATTATGGAATCTCTGCTCTATTCCAGGCACAGCACGGGGCACTCTGAACACTTGAACTCTTTTAATCTTTACCAGAGACCAGCAAAGCTGGATTTGGTGTCTTTTGTTTTAAAGATGAGGAAACAAGCTCAAAGTGGCCAAGTCAGTGGCCTGAAGCGACACAGATAATAGGCAGGGGCTGAGTGAGAAGCCAGCTAGAGCTGTCCTGAAGCTTCTGCCTCTCTCATCACATACGGTGAGGCCAAAGAAGTGCAGAGTCTAGAACATGGACTCGAGCAGGTTTTTAGTTAAATGGATCTGGGTTCCACTTCCTGCTTTGCCACTTACTGTTATATAACCTCACTGAGCCTCGGGGTCATCATTTGGGAAAATGAGCCAACCTGGCATGGTTGTGGGGAAGATCCCAATAAGGTAGGTAGATACCGGGCACATAATAATCACTCACTGTTTTCACTGTTGTTGTTGTTTTAAAGCCCCATACATTTTGTGGCTCCACAGACCTATAACAATTCACATACCTCTAAACAACTTCCTCCATAATATTATTTCAGTGGCTGACTGTATAGTTTTACAAGTATTGTGAGCTCTTTTTTTTTTTTTTTTTTTTTAAAGATTTATTTATTTACTTTATCCATTTTAAAGCCCCCCTTCCCCATTTGCTGTTTTGTGTCCATTCGCTGGGCAGTTCTCTGTGTCTGTTTCCTAGCATCTCTTCTCATCCTTCTCCTCCAGTCTTCACCAGGATTCAATCCTGGAGACCTCCGATGTAGGAGAGAGGTGTCCTGCCACCTGCGCCACCTGAACATCTTGTCTTGTCTCTCCCCTGCGTCTCTCTCCTGTTACGTCATCGTCTTGCTGCATGGCTCCCGGGGCCTGGCAGCTCACCGGCACACAGAGCCTGGCAGCCCATGCGCCTTCTATATATATATTTTTTTATTTTACCGGGAGGTCCCAGGGATCGAACCCAGGTCCCTCCATATGGCAGACGGACGCTCAACCATTTGAGCCACATCCACCCCCCTATTGTGTGCTCTTTATACAGCTTTCAGCCTTGGTGGGTGCCCAGGGACCACTACTTGTCAGTAGCGATGGTGATGTTTCTGAATGTGATTTTTAATAACTAGTTACCTTCCTTGAAGAAGGTACGTTTATAGCCTTCCCAGAACTCTTCTGCTGTTGGCAAACTTGACCTTACCCTCATCAGCAGAATGAGTACAGCTGTGATTAGAGAAGACAGTGTTCATCATGCTTTCTGGGGCATCATTCATTACTTTCCTTCTCTACTCAATTGATCAATGGCCTGTTGGATGTGTTTGACTTTGATGAGAGCAGACATAGTAGAATGTCTTAATGGTTGGAACTCAAGGCCCTGTTATAGAATACATTCATATTTGATTAGCGTTCATTGAATACCTATCATGGGCTATAGGTTGTGCTGGGTTCCTGGCACATAGCTCAATAAGTGTCTGATGGAAATGGAGCTGCCGCCAGCACATGCTGCTCAAGTAGGTAAGTGGTCCAGCGGCTTATAGTGAAGATGAAAGCTTCAAGGTCTGGCTACTTCCTTTCTTCTCTGACCTGCAGAAGCAGGTGGCAGGATTCCCTCCTGACTTCAGTATTTTCATCTCTTATTCACCAATCCCGGGGAAGTTCAGTTTCAAAACATGTGCTTGACTATTGTCAACCTAGGTCCATCTGTCACAAATTTATGTGTGTCCTAAGGAGAAAGTAAAAAATAAAGCCATAATACAAGAACGTAAGCTGATTTGAGCTCATTTAGACATTTCTTAGGTTATACCTAACTAGTGGTATGCTGGAGCCAACTTGAACTGGACTTTGAGAGCCAATTATATGCACGTCTTCCCAGTTCCCTGTTCAGTGGTTCAGTGATATGAGGGTGATAGCTTGAAATTGACCATAGTAGAACTATTTACACTACAAAAGTCTGCAAATGCTGCAAATCAAGACTCCCTTCTTCCCTCCCTCCTTTCATTCCTTCTTCTCTTCCTTTCCTTTTTTCTTTCTGAGTTTTTTCTGAAGAACCAGTTTTCCAGGACATCATTGTCCCAAACAAATTTGTTTTGTGTGGGTGGTAATCATAATCAATAAAACAAATAATCAAATAATTAGATGACAAAATGTTAATATTTGATAGCATTTATAGTTTAAAATGCTTTAATATTGCTTTTAAATCATGCTTAAAGCAATACTTTAAAACCATAGATTTGTGTGCTGGAAGAGATGTGAGAGATCAGCCAGATAACTTTTCCATTTGACAGATGAGGGTACTAAATTGACCCTGAATAAGAAAAGCTCTTGTAATCCATGTCAGATCCCCTTGGATATGCCTTTCTGCATCTCTCCCCAAAGTCTCTGTTCTTGGGATTCAAGGGACCAGGTGAACACTGGGGATTAGCAGGTATGTGATTGAAAGTACAATGTTGGGAATGCTCTTATGGCAATATGACAAGGAAGGGTTACTGGTTTAGGGTGTTGGATGGGGGGCATTTGGGACAGGGTGTACCTGGAGCAGGCTTCTCGGGAAGGTGCAAGTGATCATTTTGTCACAATGTATTCTATCAGTGGGTGGAGACCCACATAATGAGCGGGAAGGAGTTGGACTCCCATCCTGGGGAGGACCTATTTGTTCACAAACAGAGGATTGAGAGTCTCTTGAGAGCATGGGCAGTTCCTAATGGGGGAAGACAAACCAGTGTGTCAAGACCTCAGTGTTGTTGCAAGTAACTATGAATCTTGTCATCCAAGGAGTGAAGCTGGGTGTTTGCCCGTGAGCCCCTAGGGGAGGGGGAGGGAGGAATAGAATAGATGAAACAGGAGGTATTTAGTGGGCAATGGAAGTGTTCTATATGATATTGCAATGATGGACACAGACCATGTTAAATATAAAAATTTATAAAAGTGTACAGTCTAAAATATAAACTATAATGTAAACCATTGACCATGGTTGGTAGCTATGTTTCACTATTTGTATATCAGTTGTAAAAAATATACCATCCACATATAAAAAGGTATTAATATGGGAAGAGGGAAAAAGTGGGGGGGATGTTGGGTATATGGGAGTCCCCTGTATTCTGTATATGACTTTACTGTGACCTAAAACTTCTTTGAAAACAAAACAAAACAAAAAATTAAGACACTGGGGAATAAATGGAAGAAAATGTCACTATACATACAAGACAACAGATATTACAGTAATGAAAGGCAAAATGTCAAAAACTTTTAAAAAAATATTTTAAATTATTTTTTAATATTCTGATTTTTAAATTTTATTTAAAATTTTTTTTTATGTATTCTATTTCTTATATTTAAACCTATCATTATTACTTCATTTTCCTATTCATTGTATTTGGCTATTTTATTGGCTTCATTTTTGAAGAAGGTTTAGAACACAGAAGAGTTACAACTGGGGCAGGGGAGGATCATTGGTGTGGGGTGTCAGTGATGGGGGAATACATGGGAGGAAGTTCACCTGGGCATACATATAAGGTATATAAATATGTTCAAATGTTCATGGGGCATTGTCACAGTGGGTGGAGATTCACACAATAACTGAGGGAATATTGAATTCCCATCCTCAAGAGCTTTGTCATGTTCTCTAATGGAGCAGCAACAGTCCCCCAAGTGCAGGGGCAATGACTGGAAAAGAAGGATGGTCCATTGATGGGCCCTTGATATTGATGATTATGCTTGTGAGACTTTGCTCCTGAAATTGAAACTTAGTCTGGTGTTGTGGGGTGCCTAAGAGTTGCCTCCTGGGATCCTCCTTGTTGCTCAAATGTGGCCTCTCTGTAAGCCAAACTCAGCATATAAAAGCATCACCTTTCCCCCTCATGGGACATGACTCCCAGGGATGAGCCTCCCTGGCACTGAGGGATTACTACCAAGCACCAACTAGCAATACAACTGGAAAAAGACCTCAAATAAAAGGTAATGACAAATGAGTTTAAATGGCAAAGAGACTTTGAAGTGAGTCGGGAGGTCATCCCAGAGGTAATGCTTATGCACATATAAACCAGATCTCATAGACTGCCAAGGTGGATACTACCCTAAATAGTGGAGCTCTAGAGAGCTCTGGAGACACCCAGGTCCTATGGTCAGGGCAGATAGCTCCGAAGTTTGGTGCCTTGCCAGTGGGCCCTACTTTGGGGTTTGTGCTCCTGAGAGTGACAGAGTTGGACTCAGTTATGCCTTCCCTACACATGGCTCATCTGGTCCTTCTATTTAACCTATACTTGGGCTGGAGTTGGTAGGAATATGTCCAAGAGACTTGAATCTTTGGGCTGTCCATGTGCCAGCTGGGTCCTGACCCTCAGCAGAGTTGCAACACCTACTCTCCAGTTCATTGGACTCACCCAGGACAACTAACAAGGAGGTGAGGATTGACAACCACCATACCAAGGAAATGAGAGAGCTACAACTGCAAGCAAGAGAGTCCCATCCATTGGCTGTATGGGATCAAAGTCCCCTCTCAATTAGATGTAGAGTAGACATCACCATCCCAAAATCCTCAGGATTGGGGAATGAACTATGGACTAGAGTGGACTTACTGGTATTCTACTATAGACTTATTGTGATTCTAGCAGTGAAAGAAATTACAACATTGATGTGAAGGCAGTGGCCACTGGAGGCTCTTGGGGCAGGGAGAGGGAAAAGCAGGTGTAATATGGGGGCTTTTTTGGGACTTGGTAATTGTCCTGAATGACATTGCAACGATATAGGCCATTATATATCCTCCCATAACCTGCAGAATTGAGTGGGAAAGAGTGTAAACTACAATGTGAACTATGGTCCATGGTCAGTGGCAATGCCCCAGGATGTGTTTATCAATTGCAATGAATGTGCCGCACTAATGAAGGATGTTGTTTATGTGGGAGGGTATGGGAGGTGTAGGGAGCGGGACACAAGGGAATCCCTATATTTTTTGTGTAACATTTATGTAATATAAGTATCTTTAAAAAAATAAAAATATATATTAAAAGGAAAAACAAAGGTAAGAGGTTTCACCAAGGACAGGGTATTCAAAGCTTCATTTTGGTAGGAGGTTATGGGAAGGCAGAGTAAGGGAGTAAATCCAAGAAGCAGGGGGTTGGATGAACGTGTTGGGGATGGTTTTCCTAGGCCTAGACTTGTAGTGAGTAGTAAGAAAAACAATTCCTATTCTTCACAAGTCCTTTATTAATTCCAAGCCACCTTCGCATGTCCAGCATGGAGATCCTAGGCCCAGAGCACAGTGAGCCACTGGCCACTATGGACCCTCCTCCAGAGCAACTCTTATGGCACAAGACTGGACTATGGTCTCTCAGGGGAAAAAAAAAAAACACACAGAAGGCAGGTGTTTTTATGGTGCCAGCATTGTTCAAGAAACCATCCTTCCATGGCTAACCAAACCAAATGGATTAATTTCTTTTGAAAATTTACATAAGCAGAAAATTTCCCACAAAACAGCCTGTAGGAGGGCAGGATTTTTGTAATTATCTTCCAGAGAAGAACAGACAAATGTTTCTTCTGCCAACATTGCCTGCTCTGCACTTCCTGGCTTCCCTGGCCTTGGCCCCACACTGAGCCTGTTGAAGCGTGAAGCTGCGGGGGTCAAGCATCTCATATGGACTTAATCGCAGACGTCACTTTCCTTCTTCCAGTCCACAAGTTAGTGAACCATGCAAGGCGAAGGTTGGAATTCCAGTTCTTGGCGATTACTCTGTGTTCCTGGGAGCAGTCAGGCTCCCCTTGTCCCTCTAGCCTCCACTTGTCACCTCCCACCTCCCACCCCTAATTCCACCCTGTCTTTTTAACAATCCTTGCAAAAATAAGCGAGCAGGAAAGAACACATCATTAACAGTTTATATATGAACTCTGGCATGCTGTAAAACCTGAGTTCTTGTGTCCAACACCCTAAGGTAAATCTGGTTCTATGTTTTTTGTGTGTGGTGTAGCAGCTGGAAATGGAGTTTCGCAGTCTAGAAGACCCTGCACCGACGGCTGTAGATTTGTGAAGCAGATATTTCTAGCAATTTTACTAGCCCCCCACCCCCCAACTTCTCAGTCTCTGCTCCCAGGAATAAAATGACTGAGAATAACATTCCTTACTGTAGATCCAGGTCCCCTAGGGTGTTTTAGAGGCTGTGAGGGCAGAATGCAATTGGGGACAGCAGATCTAATGCCACCTCCTTGGGCCCAGCGCTAACATCTGGAGTTAGTGTCACAGTTGTGCTTTAGATACCAATGACTGAAGAGATCGAATTCCACTTTAACTCAGCCTAAAGTGCTCAGGCCTAAGGTCAAGTGCAGCAGTCCGCACCAGAGTTATCCCCTGCTCCCCCAGCTCTTCTCCGCTGCTGTTTGACTCACTCTGTCCTTGACTGAGTCCTGTGCCCCGACGGTCTTTTCTGGGGCCCACATTCTTGCTGATGTCTGAAGCCCACTCCTCTCTGGAGGCCCAGGCCATGCTTCTTTGCTCAAGGACTCGTTTTGCCTAAGGTGGGCAAGGCCAGGTGCTGTGTGGCCAGGTGCCCGTTTGACCAAGGCTTCTGCCATTGTTGAAGGAACCCTGAAGCCCCTTTGCCGAGGCCCACCCAGCACAGCCATCTCCATAAGATCACTGCAAACAAAGCGTCCCCCAAAGCTTAACCTCCTAAGTGGCTGTGGACAACCACTTCTGCACAAAAACTTCAAACTACCCAACCCTGACTGCAGTGAGAAGCTTCCATCTCCATGGGTCATTCTGCTCCCCAAACTTCCTCTCCTTTTACTTACTTACATTCCTGACCAATGCCTGTAAGTTGGGATTCTAAAAATATACAATAAGGAGCACCCCTTCTCCCTGTCCAAGTTCTAAATAGTTTGAAAAAGAAGACCTGAGATACCAACACTTTATCTTTTTTTCACTCATAAAGCTGAAATTGCAGAATGAGGCTCAATCTGTTAATCAGTGGGTTCCTAATACAAAATGCCAGCATTTTAGACAAATTTACCTACCAGATCACGGGAACATTGAGCTCAGCTAGGCTTCCCCAAGTAGTAAGGGGGCCTGTAAGGAAATACCTACTTCCTGGGGGCAGCTTACTCCTATGGGAAAGAGGAGAGAAGGGATGTGGGTACATGTGCCCAGCTCCTTCTCCAAACTCTTCAACGAGGTCAATTGCGTCTTCCCTGGAGGAGGAGTGCATGAAGGAATGAAGTGGTTATCCTGATGGGGCTTTCTCCACATCAAAGGAGACACCAGAAGCAGGGAACCAGTGTCTTTTGGAATTTGTCTTGCTGCCTTATCTCTAGCCCTGAATGTGCCTGAAATAATCCCTTGAAGAGCTTAGTGACTTTCAGTCCTTTGAAAAGCTGTCCCCATGCTCTGGCCTCCACCACTCTCAAACCTCTGCCTATGTGGGATCCAGGCAAACTCCCTGGTCCTTTCCCAGGGCCGAACAGTCTTGCTCCCTCAGCCACTAGTTGGCATTCTGTTTAAGTTCCTCTGCAACCCAGAACCACCCATGTCTAATTGCAACTATCACTTACGCCTCATTCAGGACTTGCCCACTGAATTGTTGATCCTCGATTCTTTTCATGGAATATTTCTCCCACAAAGGTTCTGTGCAAATGTTAAAGTTCCTCCTCTTCCCTCATCGATTGTGCTTCTTAGATGCCCGCACTATTAACCTATTCACCCCTTGCGCTGTATAGTTCCAGACGTTTCCTTAAGCTTACACAAAAATATCTAGCTATATTCATAGCTATATACATATATATTTTGAAAGAAAAATGGGATCGTATAATGCATATTGTTCTGCAACCTGCTTTTTTTTTTTTTTTTTTTAACTTAAAGATTATTTCACTGGCTCCTTTCCAACTCAGTACAGCTAGCTCTACCCTGCCCCCAACTTCACCCCTTGGAGACCATGGTTGGCTGAGGTCAAGCCATTTCTCCTTATCCTCATGGAGGCTGTGAATTAAACTACTGACCTACTCCTGGGAGCCCAGCCCCCTACTCAGGTAAATTCCCCCAGTCTTGGACTCAGACTCTTCATGGTTACTCCTCCCTCCCCATTGGCCCATTCTTGAAGCTTAACATGCTCATAGCCAAACAATAAGAAGAATAATTTATTCTCAGGAAGGGCTCATGCTGCGTAATAAGTGGCAAATAACATTTGGATATGTGGGTAGGCTCAGATGATGAAAGGTTTTAAGTGTCAAGCACAGGAGGTTAAAATTGGTGAGGGCAGAAATAGGGAGCCATTAGAGGGTTTTCATCAGAGGAGAGGTATCAGGAATGAGGCACTTAACAAAGGTGAGCCCAGCAGCAGAACACAGCATGCAACAGAGTACAAAGAGGTTCAAGGCAGGGAGATTACCAGGATTTCCATGCCGTGAGTGGACTGGGTTGTGATGGTGATGGACCTGAAAAGGCAGGGAAAGATAGGAGAGGCATGTGTGAAAAACACAAAGGACTTAGTTACTGATTGCATTTAGGGATTCAAGAATGAGAAAGAAACAATTATGATTCCAAGGTTTTGAGCCTGAGCTATGGGAAAATGGAGGTACCATTGACAGAAGTGGGGAGGAATAAAATGGGATCAGTGCTAGAGCTTTGAAGGGTAAGGATTTTGTTAGGGAATATTTTCAGATGGCATTAATATTCGTAAACATGAATTTTGTTATACCATTCTATGGGCCAACACCATAGGCACTTGCATGAAAAAGTATAAATAAATTAAGCATCAAACTGCATAAGATAATTCCACTGAAAACTCACAGAGTCTTGTAATCATCCACAGGCTACCACTGCTATGTACTTGGAACAACTTGGAACAAAGCAAGACTCGGGGCAGCCACCAAGATCAGGCCTCCAGCAGTGCAAGGCCACATGGAAAATTTCAATCCCTGGAAGGTTGTGTTAAGTCATTCATTTATTCAACAAGCGCTGATTGAGTGGGAGGATCCAGTGAATTTCTGCCCATGGGCACCATTTAGGACTTTGGTCCAGATGAGCTATTCCCTGGTGGCCTACCTTGCCAGGGATCGTCCTGTGTGATCTGTGCAACCAACAGCCCCCTTTCATCTCCCAATTCTGGGAATGGAGCTAGTTTTGAAGACCTGCTGATAAGAAGTAAACCAAGTGGTGGCATGGACAGGCTTATCCCCCTGCACAGGGATCTGTTCCTTTTGCTTCTCGAAACTTATAGACCACTTAAGAGGTGATGTGAATAAGGAAAGAACCACTGACTTAAACCACGCCAGGTCCTGACTCCCCGGCCATATCCCCCATACAGGGGACATTGGGGCGACATTGCCAACCTCTACTTAGGAGAGATGTTTTGGTAATGGATAGTAGTGATGGTAGCACAACACTGAAATATATATCTGAATGTGGTTACAGGGGAAATGTTAGGTTGAGTCTATGGTAACAGAATAAAATTTTTAAAAAAAATCCATGGGACTGCACTGCACAAGCACTGAATGCTGAGTTAAACCATGGGCAGTAGTTAATACTACAATGATAAAAATGTAGTTTCATCAGCTGTATCAAGCGTTCCACACTGGTGCAAGGTGTAAATAACAAGGTGGTCTATGGAAATCCTGTATTTTATGTGTGAAGAACCCACAACTTCTCTAATAAATAAAAAATATAGTTTCTCCACATCTCATCAGGTTCCTGGATCAGAGCCTTAAGCCTGCTCGTCTCTGACATGATATCTACCCATTTTATCCTCTTCAGCCAAGAGTCTCTGTTATTCAGTAAAACATGAGAAAATCGTAGAACTGACTTGAAGATCCAACTCTTACAGCTGTTTCCAGTGCTACTTAGCATGACAGCAAAATCCCTGAAGACTCTTTCAGATGCCAATTTGAAGCCAAGATCCTTTTTCTAGAATGTCTTCCCTGTGTGGCAGCTACCTGAACATAAACCCAGGGACTTCCCTGAACTCTGCAGCATGGAATTTCCCCAAACTCCACTATCCTCTGACGGCATTTCCTATGTTCAAGTCCTCTGTACTAAGTTTTCTCATTTTTCTCATTTTTCTTTGGATTCATAATTCTATGTCAAGTTCTTAAATATCTTTACAAATCTTTGCTACAACTACCCAGAGGTTCCAGCCCACCTGGACTGCATGGAATTTAAATTCATAGTTCCATGACTCGGACAAATATTGACACAAAGTCCCTTTATCTAAAACCCAATTATATATAATTACTCCAGCCTGAAACAGAATCCCTCTGATTGTGAATACACCTATGGCAGTCGAAGGATGGACATGCTCATGGGGGAGTGTTTATATCTATGAAAGAGTTCCTCTGGAGGAAGTCCCATGAGCTTACGAGATCTATTTTATTTGTTTTCAGATTCCAATACATGTGGCTGATGGCCAACAAAAATTGATCTTCTCCAGGAGAGTTGGCAACAGTGTTTACAAATCCATGAACATGAGACAACAGGTTGTTGACATTTAAGCAAAGTGGTAAGAAGTTGAAAAAAACCCATAGTAAGCTCATAAGTCACTCCAGGGCCTTTGCCATCAAGCCAGTATGGAATGCTGCATAGACTCTGGCTTGATGTTAATGCTAGTTTTATAAGACTATTTTTATGAGTTGATTAATGGAATACAAAAGCTATTTCTTTGGAAAATTGAGAATGACTTAATGTGAGAACTTCCCACTGCCCTGATGCAGGTGCAGATTTATCTTCCTTACATTTTGTGATTAGGACAACTCTTTGCAAGTTGGCTTCCCCTGGAAGCAGACTCTGAGATGGAGAGTTGCCTGCAGGGGTTTTCCTGGGGGCGGGCGGGGGGTGGGGGGAGGTTGGGAGGGCACAGCTCCTGGCACGGGGGAGAAGTTGAGCTGCCATGCAATCACCACAAAGCCACAGCTGACCCCAGGGGACCTCTGAAGCTGGGGTGGCCCTTTGGAGTTGTCCCGAGTAGGGGCAAGGGGGTCAGGCATTTATACCCTGCATCCACTGGTTATTTTTATTTTTGTTATTTATTTATTTATTATTATTTTTTATTTTTTATTCTTCTGTTTATTTTTATTTTTTATTTATTTATTTTATTGTGGGTAAAAATCAAATTTTTCAGAATACATACCGGCATTTGCAAAATGTGACTCCTGGGGATGAGCCTCCCTGACAACGAGGGATTAATACCAAGTGCCAACTGGCAACCCGACTGGAAAAAGACCTTGAATTAAAGGGGGAAAAGGTAAAGACAAATGAGTTCATGTGGCTAAGAGACTTCAAAGAGAGTCAGGAGGTCATCCCAGAGGTAACGCTTACGCACACCTCAGTAGGAGCTCATAGAACATCTAAGTGCCTATCACCCCACACAGAGGGGCTCCTGAGAGCTCTGGAGACACCCAGGTCCTATATAAGGGGGGATAGCCCCAGAGACTGACACCTTATCAGTGGGCTCTATTTTGGAATCTGTTCTCTTGAGAGTGACAGAATTGGACTCAAATAAGTCCTCCCTGCACATGGTTCATCAGTCCCTTCTACTCAAACCTATATGTGATGCTGGAGTTTTTAGGTATACTTCCAGAGACTGGAGCCTCTGGCCTACCTATGAGCCAGGTGTGCATGGAATCTCGATGGAGCTGCAACTGCTACTCTACAGCTCAATGGACTCATCCAAGTCACCTGGCGAGGAGACAACGATGGGCAATGGCCACTGGTTATTTTTATGTGGCTGCCCTGGAAAGGGGAACCACATTAGGAAAGCTGCTCTCTTTACTGAAGGTATTTCCCAGAGGAGACTGCAGCACTGGGCAACAAATTCTTCACTCCTGGAGCGGGGATCTGGGCAATGGCATAGCATCCATGATATTCCCTTATGTCTGGTGGAGGATTACTGAAGAATTTGCAGGTTAAAAATATGCATTAAAAAATGTTAAAATAATGTCAGTTACTGGAAATGCAAATGATAGAGAACTTCATTACAGTGGATAAAACAGAATGCTTTATTTTGAGTTATGCAATAAGAACCTGCAGGTAGGTGTCAGGAATGGTCCAAGAGGATATCTTGGGCTCTGCTCATCTTTCCATGTTACCCACTGGAGCTGCCTTTCCTTTCCTTCTTGTCCCTTCGTGGCTGCATGATGGCTGCCATATTTCTAAGTAGGAAAAGAGCAGGGATAAAGAGGCAAAGGTGGCTTTCTTCTACAGAGGCTTTGCTTTTTTGATTTTGGGAAGAGACACCCTTCTTGGGGTCTCCCACCTAGAGCTCTCTGGCTACATGATGTCACATGGCCATGCCTAGCTGTGAAGGAGGTTGGGAAGTGGAGTTATTTTAGCTGGGTACTTTGCTTTCCCCAAGTAAAATCATGGTTCCTTTAGTAAACAAGAAGGGAAGCAAGGGTATTATCAGGCAGACTACCAACAGCATTGGCTGTAAGGCCCCTGGTACAAATTGAGACTCTGAATTAATTTTAAATCTTAACGATGGAGGCTCAGCACTTGTACGCCTTTCTCTCTTCTTCCCTCCCTCACCCCTCTCTCCCTCCCTCCCTCTCTCCTTCCCTTTCTTTGAACATATTTATTATGTGCCTATTTGATTGGGCAAGAGGATAAGGAGATGAAGTTGTTAAGGCTGATTTCTGGAATTTTGCTTTGGGAAATTAGTGATTCTGTGCACTGAAGGAGGAAGAAAAAGAACTTAGGTGTGGTCCTATGAAGTTGAAGGCAGAGGATACTTCCATGTGGAGATGCTGAGATGTCCAGGAGACCCTTAGGTAACAGAAGAAAACTCTGGGCTGGAGATATAGACTTCGAAGTCATCAACCATATGCTTGGGTAAGGTATTCTAGAAGTGTGAGAAGAAAAGATGGCCAAGCTCTATCAGGGAGCACTTTCTTCATTAAATCAAATTCCACTTCTTTATGTGTGAGGTGACCTCTCCCTGCTCATAACTGTCTTCTACAGCTTTAATGTCTATCCTCCCCATTTGACACTTGTCACAGACTGACTGGTATTATTATGGACTCTTTTTTTCCCCACGTCATGCTAGCTCTGTGGTTATGTGAGATCTTCCTACTTTGGCAAGTCTTCATCTAAGCCCCTTTCTTTCTTGTGCCTCACATTCCTATCAGTGTTCTCCAAGGCATGTTCACTGTCTCGCAGCAAGAGAGGAAGGTGGGAGAGGGTGGAATTCAAGAGCCCTTGCAAGATCAAGGTGAGGGTTCCAGGAGAAATAGTTAAGAGAGCTCCACCAGATAAGAGGGCAAGAAAGCTTATAAACAGGCCAAGGCAAGAGCTAAATGACCTGAGGCACATGGTGGGCACAAGATTAAGAAATTGCTTTAAGAAGTTGCGGGATCATGAAGGATCATCTTGGGGGCAACTGTGGGGAGCACTGTGGCTAATTTGATCTCAGGGGCTGAGTCAGCCCTAGGAGCCTGCTTCCAAGGTCACCAAAAGGGATGGTGACTTAAGTCCAAGCCTGCCAGATTGGGCGTAGGTAGGCAGGATGACGGGAAGAGGGGAAGGATCAGAGGAGGAGGAGGAGGGCATGTCCTTGAGACATCCTGTTGACTTGTTCTGGAAATTGGGGGATGACAGGTGGCTAGTCTGATGAAGTGGCACCATGGGGAAGTGGGAGCTTCCTTCCCTCCAGCTGTCACTGTTGTCTCCTCTTCTCCCACTGTCTCATCTGCTGCTGCTGGGACCGGATGGCTCTTCTTCGGCTCCCACAGTTGGAGAGTAGTGGGCACCTTTCAGGAACCACAGACCTGTTGGGTCCCCAAGGGAAACCTCAAACTCCTCTTTTTGCAAGAATATAAACCAGTTACCCAGACCCTGGCCTAAGAGCTTTTGAGTGACACTCTTGGGATTTGTAGTGGATTTAATTGTGTGCCCCCCCCCAATATATGTCCACCTGAAATAAATAAATAAATAAATCTTTTTGAAAAGAGAGAGAGAAAGAGAGAAGCATTAAAGGAAAATATTTCTGATATGTTGTTTAAAAATTAATATCTTCTGTCCTTGGCTCATTAGAATGACAAAAAAAAAAAGTGATATGCAAGCGATTTTGTTTTCCACCCAGTCCAGTAATTTGCTTTGCTGTGAAAATCTCAGAGGCCAACCCGAAATGTTGAAGAAAGTTTGGGCTCCAAAAATAACATCCCATCTTTCTAGAGACCCACAGGAATGGAAGGAGGAAGTTCTGGGCACGTGTTCCTGGTCCCCAGTGCTCAGACCACAAGCCACTCTGCCTTTGCCGCATCGCTGATGATTAAGTTAAGGGCATTGGATTGGGTCCCAATTCTTTCCTCTAAAGAACAACCAGGTCTTGACCTCTGAGCAAAGGCAGATTTACCATGAGGTCAGTGAAGCTTTATCTAAGGGCCTCTTCTCCAGCAGAATGCTCATAACTCATATGTTTTTTGTTTGTTTGTTTCTGTTTTCTTTTTTCTTTTCATATGTTTTTTAAACTACGTAAAAGAGATCTTTCCAAATTCTTTTGATTAAAGAGGGTCTCCTAAATTGTCTACCAGACCCCACAAAGCTTGGTTCTACCCCTGCCTGTGAGCTGACACTGTTGGCAAACATTTCCTGAGCTTCAGTGAACACTTTTCTTTCCTCCTTCTCACCCTGTGACCCCAAAATGTGGCACGCCCGTCCCCCCTTTGCGGTGTTGACACCTCTCTGAGCCTGGAGCTTGCTTTCATCCACACATCAAAGTGGGGGTGCTTTCAAACTGGAGGAGAATGTTCACACAGCTGCTCTAGGAAGAGTTTTGATGATGTTACAATATATTAGGCAAGATTTTATTTGTAGGAGTTTATTTGAGCAGTTTATGATTCATGAATCCGGCAGCATCCGAACTGCATGTAGGAAGGAGCTCCACTGAGGAGTACAAAGGGGAAGTTTATATAGGGAAAATGCAGAAGCAAGTGTAGAATTGTTATAATAGGCCGATGTTACGTTTCCATTGTACAGGGGTGGGTCTTACAAAGTGGGGAGCTGATAGACATTGATTCTTATGTAGCACTTGTCCGTTCTGATGAGCTACCTCTCCTGGACCGGAACTGGCTTATCACCAGATGTTACTCATCTGTAATTCTATAGGGTGTGTCCCATTATGCCATTTTCTTGGAAAGCCCCTGCACGTCGATTGTTTTTGTCTTCTGGAAAATCCTTCCTCGGAAAATGGACCCTCTCGGCAACGTCCAGCACAGATGGCCATTTTATTTTATTTAATAATGGAGGAAAGCCAGGTAGAGGGAATCTTTGCCACTAATTTGTTGAAGCCAGGCCCTATGTTTGTCTTTTAACATGAGTGAAGTCTCTCCGAGAAAACTTCTTTGAAGCCTCAGAGTAGGAATTTGTGTCCTGTCTCTCTGCTCTCAGAACATGCTGAAACTGCTGGTCTCCTAAGACACGGACCTTTACATTGACATTGTCTGTTGAGATGTTTATCTCCTAATCTAGCCCATGAGCACATTGAAAGCATTTATCTTTCATCTTTTCTATGCCTAGGGCCAGAGAGCAATGGAATGGCAGGTAAACAGTAGATGCCAAATCTATTTGTTACACCTTTTTCTTGCTCTCTTCCCTTCTCTCTGTTCCTCCCCGTCTCTATCACTTTCTCCCCTTGGTACACGTGCAAAAAAGCCTTATAAAAAAGGATGCTGACACTCTGGCATCCCTCTGGCAGGGCTGTTATTACGTGAACCTCCTTGTCACATTTCCTAGGTGAGTGTGGGGCCAGTACCAGCCTTTTGAGTGGCTGTTCCAGGTCATTTTTTTTTTTTTTTTTTAAGGAAATTTGGGCAAAGGTTCATGTCCTTAACTATCCTATTGTCACTGATTATCTTAACATCATAGCCTTGTTTCTTTGGGGTGAGGCTTTTCCAGATTTGAGCCCCGTTTTCAAGATGTAAATATTATACCTTAGTTATCAATTAATGACTTAGCAGCGAATTTAAAGGGAGAAGACATTGGGCCAATGTGTGCTCTAAGACTGCTCGGGACCCCTCCTGGTTGGCTTTGCAGCTTGGAGGGTCCCGGGCTCACACCCCCAAAAGTTTCCAACCCTGACAGAAGCAGGCTTCATTACTGCCTGCAGAAGGCCTTGGTTTGGGAAGAGCCAGTGGAAGCAAACACAGAAACTCCTGTGCACCTTGTTTGGCTTTTATGGGGACCCAGCTTGAGAGAGCAGCGTGATAACCATTTTGACAGCTAAGTATCATCCTCTCTCTAAGAATGCCGAATTTAGGAATACCAAGGGTAGAATACCTCTGCTCTCACCTGCCCAATAAGAGTCTCTGCCAAAGAATCATTCCGTTCAGCAAGCAATGGTTGAATATCTATCATGTGCCAGGCATGAACTAGATCCTGATGAATCAGACAGGGAATATCACTTTCTCTGGGTCTTATGTCATCCTAGTCATGGAGTTAGCCTGAGGAGGGCCAGAGTTGGATAATTCAGCATTGGGAAAGCCGGGCTGGAAACTAAGAAGCTGGAGATCAGATAGGGTAAAGTTTAAATTAGAGGACATTCAGGTTTCTCACCTCCTATACATTCCATGCTTAATTACCATGGAATTAAATGCTGGCTGTGCATAGCTGGTGTCAGAGAACTCGGTTTCTGAATTTTATTTGGTTACAATGATTCACTTTGTGCTTGCTCAGGTTTTATTTTTTGCTCACATAGCATTATTATCTTCCAACAATAAAAAATAGAGAAAAGCTGGTCCTTAGGAATTTGAAAAGTAACCTGTAACAATATACATTAGATACACCAGTAACTCCATCATACTGTGTTAATAGATTTGTTACTTTATTTTGGGTGCCACCTGCATATCTTCTTTTAATTTCTGTAACATTGTAATAAAGCATACTTTATAAGGATTTTTATGAGGATTGAAGGACATAATTGACTTTAAGCACAGGGCTTGGCATCTTGTAACCCCTTGATAAAATGTGGTCAATAATACAATTAATCATTTTATTTGAAATAATTAGTAATCAAAATTCCAATATGCCCAAAGGAAGGTGTAGTGAAGAAGAGAACCGGCCTGGGGATTTCTGAATTGATGTAAGGTTTTCTTTATAGAGCCAGATATGACTGGCAGCTATCGGCTTGCCCATTTCAGGGATTTCCAGGAGTCTAACATCAGCCGGCTACTGAATGACGCACTGATAAGCCATTGTGTTTTTTTTTCCTTCTTTGTGTGTACAGTTTGAATGGGGAAGACAAAGCATTTCTTTTTCATGTTATGGGAAACTGAAATTTAGCAGCAGATCTTGATTGTCTGGACAAAGCTCACCCTCTTATCCATTCCCAACAATCCTGACCCCACCCTAGGAAGTACAATCTTCTGAGGGTCCTTTTTAGAGAGAAAATTGGGGAGTGCTCTGGCCTGCTAGCCGTGACCTGCAATCCTGCCTGGAAAGCAGTGAATTCCAGTGTGCCCTGGCAGATGTGTGCCAAGGAGGGCTTCCACGGGCCTCTGCAAAAGTAAAGGAATTTCAAACTTCTCAAGCTCAGGCAGGATCCAGGTGGGGTCCCTCCACAGACAGGTGTCTGCTTTGCCTGGCAGGCAAGGTCAGCTCACAGTGACCTGGCCTGTCACTAACTGACACCTGCTCAAAGCACTGACCTTGAGTAAGCCAGAGGGCACAAGAGGCAGGGCCCAGCCAGGCCTCCAGCTCTGTAGGAACCTGTCTGGACATGAGGGCTTTGGCCCACTTGTAAAACCTTTGGCTGTGAACCTGTCTGCCTTTGGCTATTAAGATGATTCTAGTATCTCTTTACCTTCTGTGTCATATACATGATTATAAACATTGAGGGTGAGAATATTTTTGGTTAAAGCCTAAACCTGTATCTTCATGAAAAACAAAGATGAAAAGAGAAGAAAGGGGCATTAGAAACCCAGTTTTCCTTTTAACCTCAGTAATGGCAGCTCATCTCTGTAGGGAAGGAATCCTGGCTGGTCAGGACAATTTGTGAGCCTTACATATTTGGATTGCAGACTTGGCAATTATGTTGCCTTGTTTATTCCTTCCCTCAATTAATTTTTTTCCTTTCAACCAGTGTCTAGTAATTGCTGACAATGTGCCAAGCACTGTACTAGGCACCAGAGGGTACCAAGCATAGTTCATGCTCTCAGAGAGCTCACTGTCTACACTTAATTACCCTCTTGTGTACTCTTATCCCCTTGATGATACTCCCAACACCCAGGCCCTTTCTTCTCTATAATATTAATTCTCAAGTGGGCTATAAAAAAAAAGTGACTGATTTTCCCATGTGGCTGATTTTGGGTTATAAGGAAAACAACAGGTCCAAAAATAATCTGAACAATGACATGATTAGAATGAGCTTGTAGCCTTCCATGGTGACTATTTGGAGGGACACCATTTATTTGGAGACAGGATTTTTGTTGTGTTTGTGAAGAGACAAAATGAAAGCTTTATCTCATTACTTAATCAGTTACACCTTGTACAGGTCAAATCCCAATACCCCGTGTGGCCTGAGGGATTCTTTTGTTGAGCTGGAGTCTTCTTTCATTGGATATTGTTTCAAATTATGCTGATCATTAACTTGTGCTAAGAAATCTTTTGCCTATACAGACATATACTTTTAAATTGCTATCATATTTTAGTATCAGGATTGTATTTGCACTTGATTTATTTAACCAATATCTTTAAATGTATTCTTCTTTCATCAATAAGTGATAGATTCTAAGCATCTTTTAAAATAAAAAAATATAAAAAATAAAATAAGTGATAGATTGATGATGAAACAATCTATTAGTCTCCTTATCTTTAGCACTAAGTGTAGTGTCTGTCGATGAGGTAAAAACCAGTGTTTGTTGAATGAATGGATTAACAAATGAAGCAAATATGAAGGAAAGACTTGCCTCAGTCATTTTTCATTTCCATAGAAGCTTATTAGTCAGACCATTCAAAGGAACTCCAGAACATTTTGGAAAGACAGATAAGCAAAAAGAAGAAAATGAAATGCAGCAGTAAAACCATCCTTCCACACTGTTTTCTGTGTCTCTGTGATGTATCCATGCCAGTACCTCTGTAGATATGCATGTTTTTCTTGGGTCCTAGAATGAAATTAAGAAGGATTCAGGGAAGCAGATGTGGCTGTAGCGATTGAGCTCCTGCCTACCACATGGGAAGTCCCTGGTTCGGTTCTCAGTGCCTCCTAAAGTAGACAGCAAGCTGGTGCAATGGGCAGGCACAGCAAGTTGATGCAACAAGATGATGCAACAAGAGACACAAGAGGAAAAACATAATGAGAGACACAACAAAGCAGAGAGTGGAGATTCCCAGTGCCTCCTAAAGAAGATGAGCAAGACAGCGAGCTGATGTGACAGGCAGGCGCAGCAAGCTGATGTAACAAGATGACGCAACAAGAGACACAAGAAGAAAAACATAATGAGAGACACAACAAAGCAGGGAACTGAGGTGGTTCAAGCAATTAAGTGCCTCCCTCCCACATCGAAAGTCCTGGGTTTGGTTCCTGGTGCCTCCTAAAGAAACAAGGAAGACGAACAGACACAGCAAATGCAAACATCGACGGGGTAGGGAGAAATAAATAATAAAATAAATCTTAAAAAGAAAAAGAATTCAGATGTATTTAGCTGTGCTGGACAACTATTGGGAGAGGCTTGCCAGAAGCCTGTTTGCAGAAGGACAAAATAGGTGTCAGCAGAAACTCATCCTGATGAAAAACTGGACCAGGTGTGGGTCTGTCCCACCAAGGGAGTGTGAGTTGTGCTGAGGTGGGAGATTCTAGGCCTGCTGTCCATCACTCAGTTTGCCTCTTGCCCTGCTCCTTACTGGTCTCATGCTGATTAGACCCCCTGAAGCAGAGGCAGTGGGCTTGTGGTGAGCCAGATGTATAACTCCTCGGGACTCCAGAACTACATAGTCTTGGAGTTCCATATTAGCAAAAGGGGAGCAAGACAAACATTTTAGTAACTATTATTAATGTGACTCCATTTCTTCCTGGAGGCTGGTATGGTTTAGGGAAATTGATGTTTTGTGAGTATGTGTGTGTGTTTATGAGCATATGTGTGTGTGTGTTTAACAAAATTGGTTCATACTATACTTAGTATTTTGTAACTGGCTTTACCAATGTACCAGAAACATCTTTCCATGACATTTTTTTTTTTTTCTATGTCACACACAATATGGTGGTATCTGAGAAAAGGATGCCTGTCTTTGCCACAGAGAAATTTAAGGAAAGTTCTTTCTGGGTTTGAGCTGCATTGAGGAGCCACCCCCACATTAAATAGGGTAGTTCTTGGTATTGAACTCCCTGTGTCCCTGGAGTTTGCCCTTCTTAAGTGTCCCTCATCAAGACCAGTTTTTCCCAGCAGATGAATTATTTATTCTCTTTTCCTTCCCTTCCCCAAATCTTTAGTTTTATGGCATCATGCTTTCCTTCTTTCTTAATTACAGACCTCAAGTAACCTTTCTATTCTCCAGGGAAATCACATTGGCTCTTACTGCCTTCTGTCCTTTAAGCACCCATTAAAGAAGCTGTTAACTCTGTCAGCTGAACCTTTGTGGAAAACCTTTTCTTCCCCTCCTCCAGACCCTCTCAATTGACTGACGTAGCTTCTTTCATCTTTTCCTCTTGGTACTGAGGGACCCCAGTTTCAGCCACTGTTGCCTAAGTTAATGTATCTTGCTGTTTTCCTTCAGAAGAGCTAGATGGGGATCATTTCCAAGGCTGGGGAAGATGTGAAGGACCAGGGCTCCAGGGCAGCACCCAATGAATGAGACTTGGATGTCCTGGTAATTTAAGATTCATAAATAAGTGAATGAGAGAGCATGTCATGTTTGAAAACACATGCAGGAGGAGGATCCCATAGGAAAAACATTTGGAGCTATCTGCTCTAGTGGTGGACTTCCTTGTCTCTACAAGTGGAGATTTCCCAGTCTCCTTTTGTCCATGGACTCAGGGCCCTGGAATGACAGAGCCCTTAAGCAGAGAGCACTGAGGGACAGCCCACCAGGACAATGTGACTGGAATCTACAAAACAGGCCAGACCAGCCAAATGCCTCGGAGGTTAAGACATGAACCAGAATTTCCAGAAAACTCTGGACTCTTCTGTGGCCACATGTCACTTGGAAATATACAAGACGTTCAGGTCATCATCTAAGCCAACAATAGAGAGTCTCAGTTTCAACCCAGCCCCTTAGCTTTGAAAGTTTAATGTCCCCTGAGACCTCCTGATGGCAATCTTGGATGAATTGCTTCTATCTATTGTCTGTTATCTATGAAGTGAGGCTTGCAATAAATGTTCTTTGAGTCCTTTTCCCACTTTAAAAATGCGTTCCCCCATTTACGCCCCTCATCATCATCTGAACCTCCCTCTTCGTGTAACTCTCCTAGGCACCCTCAGCTGACCTTCTGAATTTCTTTCCCTGGAACCTGGCTCAAAGGGAGAATTGCCAAAAGCTTGGAGGTCTTCCACCCCCACGAAGAATGAAAATAATATGCTGTTTGGAAAGAAAGAGAGGAGGAGGAGAGAGTCATTAAGGCTAATTAGGGAAATAACAAGTCATGAAGGTATCCGAAGAGGAGAAACATGCAGCCACCATTGCTCAGTGGGTGAGGAGATCATTTGGGTTTAAAAGTCTCATTTCCCTAGAGAAATTTGGGGAAGACTGAGAGTGTGGAGGCATCAAAAAGCAGCCACATCAGTGTCACTAACTGTTTGGAGACCTGGGACCTCAAGGCAGAATATTTATGGAGCAAACTGGGCAACCCCCCCCACGATGGCAGCGTCATTCCTCCAAAACCAATGCCGCTGCTACAATTCCCATTTCCCCAAAAATGAGGAGGAGAGCTGCTCTTTATTTCAATCACAAACGAATTAAAAATATGTTAAGCATGACTTGCTAGAGCATATTGAGCATTTGTAATCAGCTTGTTGATGTCTTATTGATGCAGTAGGAATCGAAAGACTGTTTAGGAATGGGAGGACTTTGGCAATTACCTAGTCCTGGTTGTAGAAACTTCTAAAAACGAAATAAGATCTGGAAGGCCATGGGAACATGGTAAAAGCATGTCTGCCAGGAGTCAACACACAGCTCCTCTGCAGCAACCCCTCCAGCCTACCTGGGGCAACCATAGACCTTTGTGAAGCTCAGTTTGAAAACCGCTTGTGCAGCTCAATGCTCTTACTCGTTCAAATGCATTACTGAGCACCAGTAAGAGGCCATGTTTGGGGCTTAGAATATGAAGTGTGCTGTCCGTGTTTGAAGGCGCTGCTTTGCTGGGTGTTGGCTCTCTGTAGGAGAAGGGGAGGCCAGGACAAGGGCTGGAGAGCAGGTGATTTGTACTGGTCCCATTCCTTTGCTGAATCTGGTTGATTTTTTTGCTGGTGGACCTCACTACTGTTATCAGAGATCTCATGATCCTAAATCATCCTTGGTGTTCATTCTCACAGGAAGCTCTTTTGCAAATCCCATGGCCACCCGTTTCTAATTGCTGGACAATCTACATGGGTATTTTCTCATTTGTTCATACCTGGGTCACCTTGTTGGAAACCATGAATGAGCAGTTAACATTCAAGGTGGGTGAAATACAGATCTGGGAGGACAGAGCTCCTAAAAAGAAATTTCAGGTCTTATCCCCAGTCTAAGCTTCTTCTGACAGTCCAGGAAATTAATTCTTTGATTTTAAAATCGACTTTGAAGCCAGCATTGCCCTCATAATGAGCCAGGACCCAGTGGAAGGGTATTTCTGAGAAGGACACATGAGTTCTCCAGGCTCTGAGCCTGACGTGGGTTCTGGCCCTGCTGCTTAGGTCCACTGAGTCCCTGGGCAGGACGAGGCCCAGGGGAAATGGAGCGCTGGGTCTTCTCTGACCCCGCTGCAATGGGGACTTGGCAACTGCTCCCAGAAGTGTTCAAGAAGCATTCTGTGGTCGCTGGGCCGTGGAAGAAAGAGATGACTCAGGATAGAGTCTGGAGAATGCCAAGGACACCAGGGTGGTCTGCATCAATCCTGGGCTCCACCTGCGAGTCTTCCTTCCTACTCTCACTTCCCAAGCCAGAACTTCCTTCATCTGCTCTTAAGGGGATTGCTGCCCTAGCTCCTAACTGGTCTTCCTTTCTCACCCATCTCCAGGCCCTTCATAGGTCCCAGTTATCTTACAGCAACAAAAATTTCAAAAGAAATCTGGACATCTATAGTGATGCTCAGAGAGAGAGAGAGAGAGAGAGAGAGTCCTTCCATGCTGTCACATTGTTTAAGCTATAAAGAAAAAATGTCTTAACCTGGTGGTCAGTGTCCTTACAAGTCTGACTCATCTCTTACCTGCCCACCACGTGCGCTGTCCTCACCACACCATCCTCCTTCAGTCCTCTGTGTTTTGCTCATGCTCTTCCTTCTGCTGACAAAGCCCTTCCCGCTGGTCTTCCCTAGTGAGCCCATCTCTTCCCTCCAGACTCAGCACAGATGCTTCCTCCACTACGGGGCCTGCCCTGGTTTCTCCACGTGGAGTTAGTCATGGTCTTCTCTGTGTTTCCATATACGGCGCACACACTCCTCTTTAACGTCTAGCACTTTTACGTACATATCCGTTCCTGCGCCATCTTGCTTGCCAGGCAGAAGTGTCCTAAGTCAAGGGCCACGTCCTCTGATGCTGTATCCACATTGCCTAGCGTAGTTCTGGGAAAAGGGTGATGGTCACCAAAAAATACATTTGTTGAACAATTGAATGGCCATCTCCTTTATGAAGCCAATAGAGATACAGTCAGAGGTTCCTCTGTTCAAAAATAATACAGAATCATGTTTTTTCCAGGACCCAACTTTGCTTCTGCAGCAGAATTTAAAGATTTACCATTCTATCCTGGGCAGAGGGGAGACAGAGCCTATGAAACACGAATGCAGTTCTCCCAGCTCTTTGGATCAAAGTATCTGTGTACATGTGTGTGAGTGTCTGGGTGTGTGTGTGTGTGATTGTGTTTTGCTGCCTGGGGATCCTTTTCTTTTGAGACGCCCTTCACACTTGATTTCTTACAGGTCCTGTTCCCTATTTTGGGTAGAAGAAGCTTCCATTTTCCACTCTTTGCTTGGCTTTATCTTCCCCACATGGAACATTTCTCTTGACCTCTGTAACCTGGATCATTGGCAGTGAACTTTTTCCTAACGGTGCTGAGCTCACAGTTGGTTAGAGAAATTACTAAATTCAAGCAGCAAATACTTAAAAAAAAAAAAAGAAAAGAAAAATGTTGAGCAAGGCACAGCTTCCTCTAACCCCTCACTCACCGCCTGACCCAGTGCTCAGTGGGGAGAGATGAAAAGTGGTATTTTGTTCACAGGAAACGATAAACAAAATGAAGCTGCAGCTAGAGTTTTTTTTCACTAGATGAAGGTCTTTGTGGAGGAGTGGAAGCTGAGGACTGAATTGTGAGCCAAAACCCTTTTTCAAGCTTCCTGTTTGACTGTAGCTCTATATGAGGACACAGGTAAAACTGGCCATTTCTTCTGAAGGATGCATGAAACTGACATCCTCGTTCTCTATTTGGTAATCATTCATGGAGACACTGCCCATGGGTTTCTTCAAGAAAGAACCTACGAAAAGTCAAAAGAACAGCAAAGTGACAAAGACACAGGATGCAAGGAATAAGAGGAGAAAAAAAGGCCAAATAACCGCCAGGCAGGAGGCCACGTCTCTGCAGCTCCCTCTAGGCATTTATTAGACTCGTGATGTGGTTAAAATGACCGCGACATTTTGACTGAGCTGCCCTTTTGTGTGCAGAGACATTCCAGAGCTGTGCTAGGAAGGCAGGGGCTGAAGGAGCAAAGTGACAGCTGTAGCTTTTGTTCATCGACTAACAGCCCAGCTTGTTTGTCCACCTTGTCTCCCTGTTCCTCATCTCCCTACAACCTCAAGCCCAGGCCTTAAGAGGCCAGTGGAGCCCAGACTCAATGAATAAATCCTTGGGTGGGTGCCTGTCAAGGGATGCTGTAACAGATCATGGATTTCTTATGCTTCTTTTGATTCAAGAAGGGGGGATCTTAATCTTGCCAGTGAAACAAACAGGGAAAGAAAGAGCTAATCCAGGGGTCCTTTCTGCCTAAGGCACTTGTTCTGTCTACGAAAACGTGTCCATATTCATCTCATTTTACACTGAGATGGACCCAGTTGAGTTGGCTATTGCTGGATCTGGTCTGGTGAGAGGAACTGGCTTCAATAGGTTTTTAACTTCGGAAACTAAAGGCAGGAGAATGAAGCCTGCTGTCATAGAGCTCATCAAATCTTACCCCTCAGGGCCATTTCCAATTTCTCAGTGAAAGAGTGCAGCAGGAACAAATGGAAATGCATTTTGTTAGCAAAGGGAGATTGATGAGATTTTTTTTTTTTTTTTTTTTTATGAGATCTTAAACTCTATTTGAAGATTTGTAATATTCTCCTGAAAACCCCTGGGCTCATCCTAAAATGATGGTTTCTTTGGCTGCGCCCTGTTTTGATAGAATCTGAGAAGGTCATGGCTGGAAGAAACCTTAGAACTCAAACAAATCCCTCATTTACAAATGAGGAAACTCAGGTCCCAAGAGGTTAAGCCCAAGGTCACTGAGCTAATTAGTGGGCCTTGAGAGAAAATAGAGAGTTGCTTTTTTTTTTCAGGGTGTCTTGATGGCTCAATTTGATAGGTGCATATTGTAGTGCTTTTGTGTGGTGATACCAGAATTTCTTGGGAGAGGGATTCTTTGACATGTGAAGCCAATTCTCTCCCTGCCAAGTACTTTAAAAACAACACAATGAGCTAGGACATCTGTCTATCATTGGGAATTTGGGATACAAATATTTTCCCAGAACCTAAGTGTTCAAACAAACATGAGTAGTAAATATGGTCTCAACTCTAGCTGAGCCATTAAAACTTGGACTGAGAAGCAAGGGAACATGGAAATAGAGGGTAGATAGGAAATAGAGGGCTCCAGAATTCTTGCATGGGTAATGTGAGAAATGAAATTGATGCAGATTGAGGTGGTGTTTTTTTCAAGGACATGATTGCATCTAAAATGTTTTCACCATCACCGTTGTCTTCGAGGCAAGTACATGAACATGTAAGTCTCTTCTTTGGGATGTAGGATTGTGGTGAGGAATTGGTAGGGTCGACTGTAGGCTTTGAGGGCTGGAGAACCCAAATCCTCCCCTGCAGGCCTGGGCCTGGGCTCAGAATTACCAGGGGCGGGAGTTGGCCCTGATGTTATCAAATTGATTCAAGCCAGGACTTGATTAGGTAAGCAGGATACTGGGCAAGGGGGGCCACGGGTGGGAAAAATGCCCACCTGAGAGCAAGAAGGTCAAGGGTAAAGCCGTTTATCTGAAGGTAAGACTGGCTGATTGGGTGAGGCAATTGCTACAGAGGAGCCTGGCCCTCTCTTTGCTCCAGGTGTGAAATGGAGAAGGGTGAGTGGGAAAGGGAGCAGGTGGGAGCAAGTAATTGAGCTCTTGCCTTTGAGTCTTCAAGCACATTTCAGGTGAGAGATGGAGGTGGGGTAAGGACTGGGTCTTCCAACCTGGAATCCATTCCATTCCAATTCTTCCTCCTACACCTTCCCAAAGTGTGCTGTGAGCTCACAGTAGCCAAGCGGACTTGCTCCTGATGGAAGTCCTGGGATAATCATCATCATTCAACCCTATTTTTTTTTTACTTTGAATATTTATTTATTTATTTATTTATTTATTTATTTATTTATTTTTGAGAAGTTGTGAGTTAAAACAATCATGCATACCACACAGGATTCCCATATATCACCAATTCCTTATATTGTTGCCACACATTTGTTACGAAGATGAAAGAACATGGTCATTATATTACTGTTATCATAGTCCATTGCTTATATTTGTCAGCCCTATTTTTACCCCCGGGGACAACTGAGGTTCTGACACAATAGGTATTGAAATAGTCCTGATTCTTCCCTTCTTTTTAGAAAGCGGATGGAGTTCACCACCTCTTTTTTTTTTTTTTTTCTGATCTCATTAATTTTTTATTTTTTATTTTTTATTTTTTATTTTATTTTATTTTTTTTATTATGGGTAAAAATCAAAATTCTCACAATACATACAAACATTTGCGAAATGATATATAAATATATATACATATATGTGTATTTGCTTACAAAAATGTTATTTATATATATATATACATATATTTTAAGAGGTGCTTAGATTACCCAAAATATTACATGGAACCCACTGGGATTCCCATGTTGCCCACCTCCCACACCTCCCACCACATCCCACACAAACATCTCCCACAGTGTGGCCTACCCTACAGCTCAATGGACTCATCCAAGTCACCTGGTGAGGAGACAACGATGGGCAATGGCCATCCCAGGGAATGGAGAGGGCCTGCATCTGCAGGCAGGATCATCCCACCCACCATATCCATGGTATATAAGCCCTCTCTCACTTGGAGTTGGAGTGGACATCACCATCCCAGTCCCCTCTGGATTGGGGGAAGAACTATGGACTAGAGTGGACTTGATGGTATTCTGTTGTTCACACATGGTGATTCTAGCAATGGAAGAAATTATAACAATGAGGTGGAGCCAGTGGCCACCTCTTTTGAAATACTCCTGCCTCCATATGGGAAGATCTTTACTCATCTCTACAACTTTAACAGCAAGTGGTAAACTTAGTCTTCAGGCTTTGCTGAATGACCAATGGCCTAAATGATTGAATTGAGGGACTTTGTGCTCATTTCCCATCCCCCCGCCCCCCAGGGCCGTCTTGGAAAACAGGGTCTCCTCTGTGGTTTTGATAAAACCCAGAAAGGCATGAGTGGATTTGGAGCCATGTAACCTCTTGGGTGTCCAGGAAAAGGCACAGAGGCTGAAGGCTTGTCCTCCCCACTGGTTGTGATTTCAGTAAACAGATCACCGGGCGTTCATGCCATCACTCACAATCTCCAACGTGCTATCACAATGGCTAGTTCCCCCCGGGTTCTCAGAGTATTGGGATGGGGTAGGGAGGGGCATTTCATGGAAAATGAAACTCCGAGGCGCAGGGAAGCTATTTGGTTTTCTTGAAGTTGTCAGGTCAGATTTGGTCTTCTGACCTCCTCAAGGGATTCCTGGGAGGTTTAGGATGAGCGTGGTTGGGTGTGTGTGTCCATAAAATGCTATTTAAAGTTTATTTCTTACCCGTGTTTATGTGCACATGTGCATTGTCATTGAAGAGCTTTCACTACATTCTCCAAGGGTTACTTGAACCACAGAAGATTACGAAGAAGGCCTTGGATTTTCAGCTTGTGACTAGGGTGGTATGGAAAATATGTGCCAAGCACAACTCTTTTGGGAAGAGAGGGGAGCCCACAAGTGACACTGGGGAGTTCAGGCTGGGAGCCACAGCCTTCCCATTCCAACACTGCTTTACAAGGCTCTTCCTCAGGCAGCAGCTAATGGCACTGGGAGGACACCAAGCTTCCATCTTAATTGCTCACTCCGAAGAGTGCAAGCTCAAAGGCCTGGGACAGTGCCAGCATTTTGAGTCACATGTAAGCCTAATTTGAAGAAAACCAGATTTTTAACCATTTAAAAGATAAATATGGGAATGGGGCAATGTACACTAAATGATGCAAAGCATTTTTTTGAAGAGGCACGATTTATAAAATGTTGATTTACAAGCTTGTTACGATGCCCGTAGCTGACTTAGAATTGCTGGTGTACATGGAGTGTGCTACTCTGTGTGTATTGTTTACCTGAGTCAGCAGCAGGTGCTGATCAAGAATGTGCAGTTAGGAGGTGGCTCATCAGGATTATATTAGAAAAGACCAAACCCTAGCAGTGTCTTTCACAAGCTCTCCTTGGTCAACCACCATTGCCTTGCTAATTTGCTTACCAGGTATCAAAAATGGCGTTTTATGGGTGAATCTGTGTCTTGTTGATTAGCTCTCACTGGTGAAATTAAAGGAGAAAGTCAAGATGTGTAGATTACAGTTTAAAAGTACTCCTTACCCTTGAATGAACAGGGCCATCCAACCTAAACTGTACCCTTTGGGGACATTTTCTTACCTTGAGCCCTATTTGGTCCTATGTTCAGCTGTTAGTTTAAGAGACGAGCTATTGCCGACCGCCAAGCTTTGAATCTTGTCCACAAATGTTATGTCTTCTCTGAGCAAAACTTTTTCAGGCTCTGGTTGAAGCATCTAAGGGACAGAGAGCTGGACTTCATCAGGTCTTTGGGTCTGCTTTGTTAATGAATGCTTGTCAAATACACGTCTGCCAGTGTATAAGAATTTTGGTCTGAGACTTGCCTTCGTGATGACCTGCTGACAAGGTTATGGAGAAAAACGAATTCTTGCCAACTCAGATTTTCTTGAAGGCTACTTGTGATGTATCAAACCAAACCAAACCAAAGAAAGCAAGTCCAAAAGTTTCCCGTGACAAAATTGGCTGAGGTTAATTCACAATAATGTTATTTTTTTAAAGTATATACATAATATAGGATTTACATACATGGATTCTGAACATCTTTATTACCCTAAATATAGTGTGAGGGGAAAGGCTAGGGTGGAAGAGGATTTAGTGAGATGGGGAAGAAGGGATAAAAAGACAAGTGTCAGGGGATGGGTTGTAGCTCAGTGGCTGAGCGCCTGCTTCATGTGTGCAGAGGTCCCCGGTACCTCCTAAAATAAACAAATAAAGAAACAAACACAGATAACTGTGTTCACTTAAAATTATTATTATTATTATTTTTTTTCAAAATGGCAAGTATCAGAGGAGAGCACAGAGGGTGTGGGGCCTGGGGAGGTTTGAGCGTGGGGAAGAACATTCCATTAAAGCACTGGGTGGGCACGCCAAGCACAGTGGATTGAAGACCTCATCTCTGTAAGGAAAGAATGACAGCATTAGCCGAAGCACTCACACCCCTCCCCAGGGAAAAGTAAGAGAAACAAGGCCATGACTTCATTATTTCCAGTAATGCTTAAGTGCACCTTGAGGAAAATTCTAACTGGATTATAAGTAGGGCATGACCACAATGTTTATGGATATTTTCTACTTTGGTTTTCAGACATCTGCTAGAGAACTGTCAACCTTTTAACATGAATTACAGGGCTGGCGTGGATCCCCATTTTTGTAGGTGTTCCCTGAATTTCATTTTTCAGGAATGCCAATTAATAAACATTTACTTAATGTCTATTGAGTTAAGCCTGTACCCACCACTGAAGGGGATAGCAGGGAAACATTAGAATCGGTTCTGACCTCAGGAACCAGTTGAAGGGAAGCAGATGTGGCTCAAGCAGTTGGGCACCCACCGACTACATGGGTGGGTTCAGTTCCCAGTGCCTCCTAAAGAAGACAAGCAAGACAGTGAGCTGACGCAATGGGCTGGTGTGGCGAGCTGACGCAACAAGATGATGCAACGAAGAGACACAATGAGGAAACACAATGAGAGACACAACTAGCAGGGAGTGGAGGTGGCTTGAGCAATTGGGTGCCTTCCTCCCACATGGGAGGTCTCGAGTTCGGTTCCTGGTACCTCTTAAAAAGAAGACGAACGCACATTGAATGGACACAGAGAGCCGACAGTGAGTGCAAAACAATGAGGGGAAGGGGGCGCAAATAAATAAATAAAAGTAAATCTTAAAAAAAAAAAAAAAACAGCTGAAGGTGTCAGATTCCCAGGCATTAAACATTAAGCAACCAATTTCATAAATTTTTTCATAAATTTTATGCTAGAGACCACTATTATAACGGCACTCAGAGAAAGGGGATATCAGTGGAAGCAGACATGAGAGCTTTGAGGACAAGATAGGATTTGAGCTGGAGCTTTATTTTATTTGTTTTGAGGAGGCAAAAAATCATCTTTGGAACAGAGTCAATGGACTGTGAAGGGGGAGGAAGAAAATCAGTCTCTACCATAGCACAGCCAGGTAACTGGTAAACGTGAGGGCTTGGGAGATGAGGGACCCTGCTCGTCTCTTGGCTGACTGACCTTATGTCGAGAAGGCGTCCACTCAGTCATTCACATGGCAGCTTGGTGGGAAAGCAGCCCCACGTCCTCGTCACCACCACCACACCATCAAAAGAAGTCAAAACAACAACAAAACTCAGGTCCAGAAAAATGTAAGGTCCTGATAAGATTCACGGGCCAACTCGAATTAATCTCCATGTTTATGGAGGGCTGGGTCGGGGAACTCATGGGTTCACACATAAATGTCCAGGGCCTTGAGAAATAAGAATTAGCATGGGAAGGACCCAGGAAAGGGAGGGGAATTTGGAGAAGAAAGGGGAGTCCGCTCGACTCTCTGTACTTAGACCAAGTAGAGAGGGGATTTCCAGGGCCTGTGACAGAGGCAGGTACAGAAACCCACCTGGTTCTAAGAGGGGCAGATTTCATGCTTCCTTCTCAATGCCCCCCTCTCCAACCCTCCACGCAGTAAAAGGCCATCAGCACGTAAACAGATCACAGTAATTTAAAACACATCGCTTCCATTGAAATCAAACACAATTAACTTATTATTTTAACTGCCCTGTGGAGTCTGTGGTGGAATTTTTAAAAACCAAGGAAAAGAATATGATAACTTCCAGAGAGTTCAAAGAACAGTCAGGCCATTTCATCAGCACAATTGTTTGCAAGGGCACTGCTTTTTGAAAGAATTAGGGGTGGGAAGGTCCTCAGAGAGCACGTTCTACAGGTGAGGAGACAGGGAGGTCCAGGGACATGAAAGGGCTTGCTCGGGTTACTTAGCTATTTAAGTGAGGGTCAATGGTAGGACAGGACGGCAAAGATTCGGGGGCTAAGCCCCAGACTCTTTCCTTTAAATTTGCCAACAAAGTATGAGCCTTTAATTAACCACATAGGTTTCTTTTAACAGTTTTATTGAGATGCAACTTACACGCCATACAATTCATCCTTTTAAAGTGCACCAACCCACAGACATAGCAAGTGACAAGTAGCAAGGGGGTGGGGAGGAATAAATAAATAAAGTGCACCAACCAATGACCTTTAATATACTTCACCGAGTTGTGTGTCCATTACCACAATCAATTCTGGAACACTTTTATTATCCTAAAAAGAAACCCTGCACCCCTTAACCCCCAACACCCCCATTTGGTTATTTGTGTATCTTCTTTGGAGAAATATCTGTTCAAATCCTCCTTCATCCCTAAGCCTTGGGCAACCACTAATTTACGTTCTAAGAATCTTCCTAGTCTGGACATTTCATAAAAATGAACTCTTACAATATGTGGTCCTCTATGACTGGCTTCTTCACCCATCATGCAGCATTTACCAGTACTTTGTTTCTTTTTATTGCTGAATAACATTCCCTTGTATGGTTGTAGCACATTTGATTATCCACGCATCAGTTGATGGACATTTGGGTTGTTTCCACTTTTGGGTTCTTAGGAAAAAAGCCGCTATGAGCATTTGTGTACAAGTTTTTGTATGGCCACATGTTTTCATTTTTCTTAGGTATATACCTAGGAGTAGAATTTGCTGGGTCACATGGCTCTATGAGGAGCTACCAGACTGTTTTCCAAAGTACCTGCCCCATTTTACCTTCGCACCGGCAGTGTATGAGACTTCCAATTTCTCTACACCCTCAGCAACACTTGTTGTTATCTGACTTCTTGATTCTAGCCATCCTCGTGGGTGTGAAGTGGCACTGGTGGTTTTGATTTGCATTTCCCTGATGTCAACGATGCTGAACATCTCTCCATGTGCTTTCTGGCCATTTATATATTTTCTTAGGAGAAGTGTCCAGTCAGATCCTTTGCCCCTTTGTAATTGGGTTATTTATCTTTTCATTAGTGAGTAGTAATACTTCCTTTTATGTTCTAGGTACAAGTCCCTTGTTGGATATATGATGTACAGAAATTTTCTCCCATTCTGTAAGTTGTCTTTTCACTTTATTGATGCTATGTCCTTGGAAGCACATGAATTTTTAATTAGGATAATCTCAGAAGGTTTTAAATGGTGAATTATTCTTTCTCTGCCTTTGAGTCATTTACAAATGGAAATTAAAATGCAGGTGGTGATACAAATATTTGCTATAGAATATAGAGGGCATTGATCTATGATATTAGGGGATTTCAGGTTAATATGAAGGGCAGTAGAATTGGCTAGCAGCTGTAGCAGTAGAGAAAACAGCAAAACGTGGGGTGAGGTGCTGGCAAGCATTGTGCTCAGAACACCCTTCCATTCTTGCAAATCTAGAAGTCACCCCAGTTTCCCAGTACCAAAAGGCTCCTATTTAGTGTCATCGTGAGAAGAAAGAAAACTATATTCTTAAGGAATAGAACTCACGTGGATACGGACAATCACGAGCAGACCATGGTTTATTATTTTCTGCATCATTCTGTTTATAAATGATGCCAGGCATGCTTGCTCATTTCCAAGCCAGTTACTTTATTGCAGACGTGTGACACATGGATTTTGATAGCTGTATGTATACTGATGGGTGCGTGAGTTTAGATACCGTGCATGAGCTGTTGCTATTAGAGCATGACTAGATTGAAGTTGTTTTTCCTTATTTCTTTCCCTTGTTTTTCCCCCTTCACCTCCCCAAACCTTGCCACTTCCCATCTAAACACAGGAATATACTAATCAGGGAAATATGCACTGCTGTTCAGTAAAGGGGTCAAATCCATTTGGATGGAATTCCAGGCTCAACCTGCTAACAATGGCAGGAAACTGGCTCCTGGAGTTGGCTGCAGCATGTAGCTGTTGAGCGATAGATTGTTGAAAGAGCTGACCCTGGGGTATACTGTTTTGGCTTGCTTTGTGTTTGGAATGTGGCAATTGTTCCAGACACAATGAGGGATCTGTCTGTCCACACAGAAGTTATAATTACAGGAACAGAAGCTAAATTACTGCTCTTAATTGCAAATGATTCCACAGCAGTCTGTATACACCTCTACTGATTTGTCCTCTGGGCTTTACAGGAACAGGTGGGATTTTTAATTTAATGTTTTGGTGTTTGGGCCTGTGGACCTTATACCTGATATCCACTGCCAGTTGAATGGCCCTGCAGGTGATATGAGAGTCTCTTCTGTTTTAAGTTCATCTCCTTCTGGACTACCGGTCTTGTGGTGGGAGACTGAGGCCAGCACTCGTGTTTCCTTTGCTGAGAAGGCAGGGTGTTCAAAGTCTTTCTATATTGGTATCTTAAAACCTAGCTTGTCTGCTGTCTTTTTCTGGTGATCATGATATCTCTAGAGAGGTTTCTTTTTGTGTATAACTTAGGAACCATTTCCTAATTAGGAAAGGTTGAAATCTGGCCTGGCTTTGTGTTCTGGGCAAGATAAGCTATGACAAAAGCAAGTTTATAACCAACCATAATCACCAGGTAGATATTCTCTTTTTATTTTTAATTTTATTATGGTAAAAATATATATGGCATATAATTTGCCATTTTAATTATTTTAAGTGGCATTAATTACATTCACAATGTTGTACAACCATCACCACTATCCATTTGCACAACTTTGTCATCACCTTAAACAGAAACTGTACCCATTAATCAGTAACTCTCTATTCCCCTCCCCTCACAGCCCCTGGTAACCTCTGAAGTACTTTCTGTTTCCATGAATTTGCCTGTTCTAGATATTTCATGTAAGTGGAATCATACCGTATTTGTGCTTTTGTGTCTGGCTTAATTTCACTCAACATGTTTTCCAGGTTCATCCATGTTGTACCATGTATCAGAACTCCATTCCTTTTAAAAAGAAAAATTTTGTAGTCAAATATGCATAACAACATTTACCATTTTAACCATTGTTAAGTGGCATGAGGACCCTCACAGTGCTGTGTAACCATTACCAACCAAGTGATCCTTTGTCCCTTTGGTGATTAGGAAGCATGTTGGGGAAATTCACCACTCTGGATGGCTTAGAATATCATTCATTCATTGACTCATTGATTCATGCAACAAACATCTGCCAAGTGTTTTATTAGGAGTGGGATAAAGAGTAGTATAAGAAAAGGTCTACTCTATGAGGTTACAGTCTCTGGACGGGCTGAGACATGAAAATGACCCAGCAGCGTGATAGTTTCACGGCAGAATTAGGCATAGTTTCGTGATTCCAGATAAGTAGGTGTTTCTTCTTCAGAGTGATATTCCTAGAGATATCTGCAAACCATCCCTTACATATCTTTGGTCAGAACTGAGGTGTGGACCGATTCCACACCAGTCACTGGCAAGGGGTATGTTCTAACTCTTGGGCCAATGAGTCCGCCCCGGGAGATGGCGCTGGGACAGCTTGCCTCCAGCCCATGGCCAAAGAAGGAGTGGTGGGTACCTGAATAAAATTAGGGCTCTGTTTGGAAGGGGAAGGGGGACTGATGCTGGAGAGGTTCGCATGCTAGGGACCTCATTCTGGCCGAGGTGACAATTGGGGAGGAGGGGAGAGGGAGGACAGTTTGACAGGGGGTGCTGCAAGAGGGCAGAGAGGTGCCGAGTCTCCCAACTGAGGCAGTGACAGCTACCAAGGAGAGGAGGGAGCAGTTCTGAGAGCTGCTAGAAGAATTTATAATATTTTTTTTCTTAAATATTGGGGGGAGGGGTGGTGGTGGATGGAAATCAACACCTTTGGAATCTGAGGCAAACAATTTTAGGTTACACGCAAAGCTTGCCAATTCGATCCATTTTAACATGCGTGTAACCTCTGTGGCAGGGAAGCTGGGCTGATAAACCCTTTGATGGGCATAGCTCTCGGTTTAGGTAGGACACCAGGGATTTCTAATCACATCACAGGGGGAAGAGATGGAAAGAAAAAGCAGCAGCATTTATTAGGCATTTGCTAGCTGTGTCATGCCCTGCATGTGATTTCGGAATCACTTTACTCAGTCTTCACAACCAGCCTCTGACGCTCAGCAAGCAGAGAGGAAAGCTGAGATGTTGGATGTTCAATGTCCTACAGGTGGAAAATGGCAGATGGAGGATTCCGCTCGGGTTTGTCTGTGTCTCAAGAGCAAGTTTCCTCCCGCTGGGAACTGCCATATTTGGTCCAAATGTGAATTCCTAGGACGACCCGCCTTCTTCTTTCCGGGAATCCTCTGGATGTGGTGGCCTGTATTTGCACAGCTGAAGGAGGCGCTGGTGACCTCAACCCTGCCAGTTTGGGGAGCTGACAGCAGAACATTTAAGGAATGACATCAAGTGACTTTCCTCAAGGTCATTTCCGCTCGATGATGTCTGCAAAGATCACATTCCTTAAGTATGTGTGGGGGTTGGAAACAGACTCTGTTCTGTCAGGGGAGTGATGCCTGGGGCAGTTGTGATAGGCAGCTGTGTGTGTGTGTGGGGGGCACACCTACATCCTGTGACATGCTTTGCTGGTGAATACACACACTCCGCACTTGGCTAAAAACAAAGCAGATCTGCCAGGTTTGCATGACTCACGCTTGAACTGAAGTCTTCACCCTAAGACAATAATTCTCATTTTAAAGGCAAATGCTGAGAGCATCAGCCGCCGAGTTTACACTGCCTGGTGCAGCTACGCTATTAATCGGGCTTATTAGAAACCAGCACCTCCTCGGGTTCTTGAAGTAGAATCCACTTCAGTGGGCCTTCTGTGCCTCTGCCCTTTTTCCTATTCGGGTCTCACATAAGCGTTCTCAGTATTGGAGCAATTGCAGGTAGTAGGAAGAGGCAGCCTGGTGAAGTGCAAAGAGCAAGCATCCTGGTGTCACGTGCGGGTTCTGCCCCTTATTACCCCACGGTGGTGGGCAATTTACTTTCTGAGCATCAGTCTACTCCTCTGTGAAATGGACACAATCATACTATATCGAAGAGTGCTCATGAGCCTTGAAGATAATATTCCCAAGCACAAATAGCTATTAATTCGTGGACGTCAGTATTAGCTGCATGTTCTCTGCTTAGCTGAGCTCCTGTTTTCTCCCTTCCCCCTTTGTTTTACATTAAGACCTTTATTTCTTCCTTTAAAGGAGAAACACATTCAGTTTAAACAATGTGTTTTATATATATGTGTGTGTATATGTATACATTCACTGGTGGCTTAACCCACCTCCCCTGTCACCTTTTAATTCTGAATCCACCCTACAGGAGGAGGTTTGTTAAAGAGAGCCTGATGGTGTGGGAGAAGCAGAAAGCAGGGATCAGGACACCTCACATCTATTTCTGGCTCTGCTCTTAGATAAGGGCTCATGGAAACGTTATCTCCAGATTCAGTCTTCCAGGCTCAGGCTGGGTTGTTTCTGGGAGCACTTTCTGAAGAGCTGATTGGAATTCTGGTGATGAACCAGGCTGTGCTGAGGGGGAGAGGCAGAAAACAACCCCTTGGTTAAACCTTGTAGAAGTTTCTCTGTATTGGTTGATACACCTGCAAGAGTGACTGCTCTCCAGACAGACACTGGGACAGACAGGGCTTGCAGACCTACACGTTTCAGGGAAAATAATGTTTCTCCTTGTTATCCAAACCCATGGCATGTGCATGAGACTACGTTTACACAAGCTGACTTCTAAGGGATCAGGTTTCCTAATTTGTGTTGATTCCATCAGCCAGTTAAAACTGTGATGTAGCATGAGCATGTTGAGGCATTAAAGATCATCCTTGTTTCTCTCACACTCAGGAATGGTAGGTGAAGAGGTATGATTCCAGTTCATAAAAGCATCGTCTGAACCAATGATGTGGCATGGCGAGACTTTTCTCAAAGCAAAAAGCTGACCAGCTAGATTTGTTCACTTGGGCCCCACACCCCTGGCCCTTCTTGGAATTCTAGCATGTTAGAGATGGAAACAGCCTGAAGGATTTTGGGGGCAATTCTTTTTCCTTCTCTCACACCAAAAGAATTATTTATAGTTCTTGGTCCTCTTTTAACTCAAAAATGAACTACGGATAAAATATATTGCCCTCGGGGAGCCGGGTGTAGCTCAGTGGTTGAGCGCCTGCTTCCCCCGTACGAGGGTATATAGATTACCCTTGAGAAATTTTTCACTTAAAGAAAGTCACCTGGGCAGGAACACAAATCGTCCCCAAGTGGAAGGGAGGAGTATCTCAGATGGGATTTTTTTTCAGTAAGAAAACGAGAAACTTAAATACTCTATATTCTGAGAAATTTACCAGTTTAGTTGTGCCAGGGATTTTCACATCCAGTTCACCTGGGAGCTGGTTCTGCTCTGCGGCTGCTAAGTCCGCGTGCATTTTGCCAGCAGGTGGCGCCAGAGGCTTTCATTTGAAAAAAGCATCGCCGAAGGCAAACCTTGTGCGCCTTTTCTCTTCTAGTAAAAAAGTCTCTTGAGTGAGTGCTCCCGGGTCATTCACCCAAATTCAGGAAACATGTGCTTTTCTTATTTGGTACCTCTTTGGCAGTGCTCGGTTCTAGTTCAGGGTGAGTTATTTCCTTGAAGTTTGTTAAAAGGGAAGTATGGATGAAATTAAAGACTTGAAACAAAGCCTTATTAGAGTTTCCCAGGCCAATTAAAATCCAATCTCTCAACCCACAAACCCTTCCAGCAGCTCCTTCTAGGCCCGAGAGGGCACAAATAGCTGCATCCAGAGACAGCAGGATGCGATGGCTTGATTTCCGTTTGTTATCTCTGGCTCCATAATCTTATTTTCATCAGATTCCAAACCAGGACATTTACGGTAAGTTTAAAGTTTTGTTCTGTTTAGAAAAGAGAGTGTTATGAGGCTGCATACCTGATCCAGGCACTGTTTTGTGTGTTTTTTGGAAGGGGGGACACTTATGTTTTCCCATGTGCATGGTGAGGACATGATGTTTTTCTGCCTCTCAATCATCAGAAGAAAATGCCGCCAAACTCAAGATCCTGAAAAATATTGGGCAATTTATGCCAAATCTTAATTCTTATAAGACCGGGAAAAAAAAAAAAAAAAAGAATCAAAATGTGTATTCATTTTTTCTTTTATTTTTTTGACAAATATTTATTGAGCATCTGCCATGCCAGGCATTGCACTTAGGAGCCAAGAATAGAGCAGAGGTGGTTCCAGCTCTTGGGGTGCTTGTGGCAGCATCAGGTACTTACCAAGTCACCCACTTGCACGTATAGCTGCAAACTGAGCTAAGCTCTAAGGAAAGGAATACTGCAGAGATGGGTGGGAGAGGGAAGGTTTCCTCAGGACATGACCCTTGAGCTGAGGAAGAGTAGGAATTAACTAGGTGAAGGGGTGGGAGGAGGAGGGTAGAGTGTACAGACCAGGCAACAGCAAGTTCAAAGGCCCTGAGATGGGAGGGATAATGGAGAGCTTGAGACATGGAGATGAGGGTACAGGAGGAACTCAGCAATGGAAGGCAAGGGTGGATGCCGGTACATTAGTAAAAACCTGTGGTGAGTTTTGCACTCTTCTCTGTGTTTATTATATTTCCAAAAAATGGAACAAAGCAAAAAACAAGGCCAATACACATGCATGCACGCACCAGAGCTCTATTACCCACTTGACTTCTACTAGCTCCTGCTTTTATAAGGGTCTGTAGTGTTGCTGGTTTGGAGTTGGTGTCCAATGATTGTTTTTAAATTTTTGACATTTTCCTTTCTCTAGGACAATGACCCATGTAAATGGATGCAAGGACATTTGGAGAGGCCTACGAAGAAATTTTACAAAACATTCTTACAGTATTAGCAGAAAGTGCTTCCTTAACTATTCTTCCCCCACTGCCCACCTCCCACCTCCTTTTAAGGGGATGTGGATCTGTGGACTGACTTGGGCTTAGAAATGGCTCCAACTTTCTGATGTGATCAGCCTCAGTTGACCACAACTGGATTTTTTTTCAGTTAAATTTGTCAAGTTGCACCAGGAACCCTGTGCTCCACCCCAAGGATCCTGGCAGCCAGTCTATTCCAAGGACTTAGAAGTTTTGCTGCCTATCAAGGTAACCAGATACATTTGCACCTGACTGTCCAGTATAACTACTTGCCGTTTGCCACCTTGGCACCTTGCCATGTTCATGGTAATCAGGAAGCCCCTTTTAATGGCATCATTGCCCATCAGTATCCCAAACCCACAGAGAACAGCCACCAAGCTGATTTTCCAAGATGCTGGCATTTCTCTCACCAGAATATATCTCAGTCTTTGATGATGGGGCCATCTATAGAGCTAAATCTACAGCCACATTCCTAACTTTCCACTCCTTTGAATTATTTTCTTATATTAAACCTCACCATTTCTAGCATCTCAACGTTCCCTAAGTCTTCTTTTGCCAGCAAGCGAATGATGAGAACCAGTCTCAGCTGCTCAAACTAGCACCACAGGATTTATCCTGATCAAAATTATGTGTCTTCTTCTTTGATTATTAACCCTCAGGATCACTTTCTTCATATATCCCCAAATCTGTGCCAATAAATTAGTAAAGTCCTATAATTCTTTTGGTGGGTGAATCTTCTCCTCCTGGATTTGACTTTGTAAATTTCCCTCATTCCCAGGGAAATGCTGGAGTCTGACTTTACTTATAGCTCTGGGGACATCAAGAATCAGAGTGTATGTCTGTGTGTGTGTGGGGGGGGGGGGATATGGCAAGAAGAGAGTCACTTCCTTCTTCCAAGGTATCTAATGTCCTCTGGGAAGAGGTAACAGTATCTCAGGCCAGGCATGAAATTGCTAATTAGACAAGGAAGAAGGGTGACAAGAGGGGGCTTTGCACATGCTGAGGGTTGGGGAAATTGGAGGCCTTCAAATCCTCCTGTACATCCCCATTCCACTTCTTAGGGTACCACTCTTTTCCAATCAATGCCCTTCAGACATAAAAGAAAGATTGGGAAGACATGAATTCCACTGATAATGTAATTTGGCAAACCCCGATCCAAGTTTGCCTTTGGTTTTCAGTGACCTCAGCCCCATTCTTTGAGCATAGTTATAGGAAATCCCTGGTTTAAGCCCAAGACGGAAACTTTTTATCTTCCCTTAAATGTCAGGGCTCCCACCACATCCCTTTTTATGTCATACTTGCCAGACTTCTCACCACCAGCATTTGCATCTCTTTACCCGAAGGCTTCCTCTGGCCATCAGAGCCATCTGCTCAAGCACAGCAGACCTGAAGTGCAGAGAACTGGCACTACTGGTAGCAAAGCCCAAAGACTGATGGGAATTGATGTGCAAACATTTCAGCTATCCTGTCCCTTGGGTGGGATGATTCTAAGGCATCTGTTCTACACTAGTTGCTAGAGTTCCCTGCGGGATTGAGGTCCAGTTGCTTGAGCCCCAATTGCCAATGGCAGGTAATGTACCCTTTATCAGCTTCCTTCTCTTTCCTGTTTCATTTCCCTACTCCCTTTGTGGGTGTTTCCTGGGATCACCTCCCAAATAAGCTACTTGCTCTTGAATTCTTGTCTTATGATCTGTTTCCAGGCAAATCCACACTGTTTTAGTTTGCCAAAGGCTGCCAATGCAATAGACCAGAAAGGGGTTGGCTTTTACAATGGAAATTTATTAGGTTAAAAGCTTACAGTCCCGAGGCTGTGAAATGTCCAAATCAAGGCCTCATCAGAGATGCTGTCTCATTGAAGGTCAGCTACTGGTGATCTTAGACTCCTGCCTCATGGCAAGGCACAATGGTGGCTCTGCATTCTCTGCCTTCTCCTCCAGGCTCGCCTTCTCCCCGAGCTCAGCTGTCCTCAAATAATGCGCTGGAAAATATTTCCTATTTCTCTATTTTCTGAAATAATTAATGTAAGATGTTTATTATTTCTTCATTAAATTTGATAAAGTCACTGTTTAGTTCTGAATTAGTTTTATGTGGGAAAATTTTAAACTACAAATTCAATTAAAAAAATAAAACTATAGTGATTATCTAATTATTCTTTAGTGAATTTTGATAGTTTTTATTTTTCAAGAAATTTGTCAATTTCACCTATGCTTGGTATAATGTTATTTATAAATTTCCCTTGTCATCTTATTAATGTCTGTAGGATCTTTAGTATTGCATGCTTTTGCATTCTTTTTTTTTTTTTTTTTTTTTTTTTTTACCAGGAGGTCCCGGGGATCAAACCCGGGTCCCTCCATATGGGAGATGGACGCCCAACCAGTTGAGCCACATCCGACCCCCTGCATTGTTTATATTGGAAATTTTTTATCTCCTCTTTCTCTTTTTTTCATTTTAAAAACAATTTATTGAACAATATTATTCATACATGAACATATATAAACAATAAGTGTATTGTAAAAGTTGTAAACTTACAAAACAAACATGCATAATATCATGCAGGGCTCCCATACATCACCCCACCACACCACCTTGCATTGTTGAGAAGCATTTGTATCAAATTATGAAAAAGCATCATCACAGTATAGTCCATATCTTACATTTGGTGTATTTCCCCCCCCGAACCATCTTATTATATTTTTGTTCATAAATCATATAATTTATCTAAAGTATAAAATCAATGGCATTTGGTATAATCACTGAGTGGCACATTCATTATTTCAATCAATATTAGAGTATTTTCATTACTCAAAAAACAAAAACAAAAACAAAAATAAAAAAACCCCACTATCATACACATATGTTAGCACTACTAATTTCAAATCCTATGATGTGCTTTCACCATTTCTATTCAATTCCAAATATTTACAAACAACTTTTCACTAATTCTGCACAGATTAAATCTCAGATTTCCTGTCTCTAACCACATTCTATTCTCTGGTGACTTATATTCTAGCTATTAACTCCATGAATTTGCTCATTATATTTAGTACATAATAGCAAAAATCATACAATATTTGCCCTGGCTTGCTTCACTCAACATAATGTCCTCCAAGTACATCCATGTTGTCATATGCTTCACGACTTCATTTTCTTTTTTGAGTTGAATAATATTCCATCGTGTGTATATACCAGTTTGTTTATCCATTCATCAGTTGATGGACACCTGGTTTGTTTCCATCTTTTGGCAATTATGAATAATGTCACTGTACAGATGTGTACAGATGTCTGTTCATGTCACTGCTCTCAGTTCTTCTGGGTACATCCTACTAGCAGTATTGCTAGGTCACATGGTAGATCTATATCTAACTTCCTTAGGAACTGCCAAACAGTCTTTCACAGTGGTTGTACCATTCTACAATCCAACCAACAGTGAACAAGCGTTCCTATCTCTCCGTATCCTTTCCCAACACTTGAAGTTTTCTGTTTTGTTAATAGTGGCCACTCCAGTAGGTGTGAACTGATAACTCATTGTAGCTTTGATTTGCATTTCCCTAATAGCCAGTGATGCTGAACACTTCAGAAAAATGTCTATTCAGGTCTTTTGCCCATTTTTTAATAGGGTCGTTTGTCTTTTTATTGTTTGTAGGATCTCTCATATATCATGGATATTAGGCCCTTGTTGGATGTGTGATTTCTAGATATTTTCTCCCACTGAGTAAGCTACCTTTTTAACCACTTCACAGAGCCCTTTGAGGTACAGAAGTGTTTTATTTTTAAGAGGTATCATTTATCTATTTTTTTCTTTTGTTGCTCCTGTTTTGGATATAAGGTTTAAGATCCCCACCTACTACAAGGTATTGTAGATGTTTCCCTATGTTTTTCTTCTAGTAGTTTTATAGTTCTGGCTTTTATGTTTAGATCTTTGATCCACTTTGAGTTGATTCTTGTATAAGGAGTGAGATAAGGGTCCTCTTTCATTCTTTTGGTTATAAAAAATCAGTTGACCGTAGAGGTGAGGGTCTATTTCTGAACTCTCAATTTGATCCATTGATCAATATGTCTGTCTTTATGCTAAAACCATGCTGTTTTGACCACTGTAGCTTTATAATACACTTCAAGGCCAGGAAGTGTGGTCCTTTGACTTCGCACTTATTTTTTAGGATGTTTGTGACTATTCGGGATCCCTTTCCCTTCCAAATAAATTTGGTAATTGATTTTTTCTGTTTCTATAAAGTAGGTTGTTGGAATTTCGATTGGTATTACATTGACTCTATAAATCAATTTGAGTAGAACTGACACCTTCACAATGTTTAGTCTTCTAATCCATGAACATGGAATGTCCTTCTATTTGTTTAGGTTTTCTTTGATTTCTTTTAGGAGGGTTTTGTAGTTTTCAGAATACAGATCTGTGGCATTCTTGGTCAAATTAATTCCTAGATATTTGAGTCTTTTTGTTGCTATTGTAAATGGAATTCTTCTTGATTTCCACCACAGCTAGCTTATTACTAGTGTATAAAAACACTACTGATTTTTGCATATTGATCTGGTATACTGTCACTTTGCTGAACTCATTTATTAGCTCAAATAGCTTTGTCGTAGATATTTTGGGATTTTCTACATACAGTATCAAGTCATTTGCGAATGGTCAGAGTTTTACTTCCTCTTTTCCAATGTGGATGCCTTTTATTTCTTTTTCTTGCCTAATTGTTCTAGCTAGAACTTCTAGCACAATGTTGAATAACAGTGGTGACACTGGGCATCCTTGTCTTGTTCCGGATCTTAGAGGGAAAGCTTTTGAATTCTTCCAACTGAGTACAGATGTTGGCTGTGGGATTTTCATATATGCCCTTTATTATGTTGAGAAACTTTCCTTCTGTGCCTATCTTTTGAAGTGTTTTTACCAAGAAGGGATGCTGGATTTTGTCAAATGCCTTTTCTGCATCAATCGAGATGATCATGTGTGTTTTTTCACTTCAATTTGTTGATGTGGTGTATTACATTAATTGATTTTCTTATGTTGAACCACCCTTGCATACCAGGAATAAAACCCACTTGATTGTGTTATATAGTTCTTTTAATATGCTATTGGATTTGATTTGCAAGTATTTTGTTGAGAATTTTTGCATCTATGTTCATTAGAGAGATTGGTCTGTAATTTTCTTTTCTTGTAGTATTATCTGGCTTTGGTATTAGGATGATATTGGCTTCATAAAATGTGTTGCGTAATTTTCCCTCCTTTTCCATTTTTTGAAAGAGTATAAACAGGATTGGTATTAATTCTTCTTGAAATGTTTGGTAGAATTCACCTGTGAAGCCATCTGTTCCTGGACTTTTCTTTGTTGGAAGATTTTTGATGACTGTTTCAATCTCTTTGTTGTGATTGGTTTGTTGAGTTCTTTTATTTCTCATAGAATCAATGTAGGTTGTGCTTGCATTTCTAGGAATTTGTCCATTTCATCTAGGTCGTCTAATATGTTGGCATAACAGTATCTGATAATATCCTTTTATGATCTTTTTTATTTCTGTGGGGTCAGTTGAAATGTCCCCCCATTTATTCCTGTTTTTACTTATTTGCATCTTCTCTCTTTTTTTCTTTGTTAGTCTTGCTAAGGGTTTGTTGATTTTATTGATTTCCTCTATTGTTTTTGTTGTTGTTCTCAATTTCATTTATTTCTGCTCTTATCTTTGCTATTTCTTTCTTTCTTTCTGCTTGCTTTGGGATTAGTTTACTCTTCTTTTCCTAGTTTCACCACTTGTTCAGTTTGGTCTTTGTTTTTAGGTCTTTCTTATTTTTTAATATAATCATTTAGGACTATAAATGTCCCTCTCAGCATGGACTTCACTGTATTCTATAAGTTTTGATAAACTGTGTTCTCATTTTCATTCATTTTGAGATATCTACTAATTTCTCTTGCAGTTTCTTCTTTGACCTACTGAATGTTTGACCTACTGAATGTGTTGTTTAACCTCCATATATTTACAAAATTTTCCCTTTCCTGCCTATTATTGATTTCCAGCTTCACTCCATTATGATCAGAGAAAGCACTTTGTATAATTTCCATCTTCTTGAATTTATTGAGAGCTTTGTTGTGGCCCAACATACAGTCTATCCTTGAGAAAGATCCATGAGCACTTGAGAAGAATGTATAATCTGCTGATCTGAGGTGCAATGTTCTCTATATGTCTGTCAGGTCCAGCTCATTTATCATCTTGTTCAGATTCTCTCTCCTTGTTGATCTTCTGTCTAGTTTTTCTATCTACTGATGTGAATGGATGTTGAAGTCTCCAACTATTATTGTAGAGACATCTATTTCTCCTTTCTGTGTTGTCAGAATTTGCCTCATGTATTTTGAGGCACCCTGGTTAGATCCTTAGAATCCTATGACTGTTATTTCTTCCTGGTGGATCATCCCATTTATTAATGCATTTCTTATAAATTTTTTGCATTTATACTCTGTCTGACCAGTATTACCCCTGCTCTCTTTTGGTTACTATTTGCATGAAATTTCTTTTTCCAGCCTTTCACTTTCAGTCTATTTGCATCCTTGGGTCTAAGGTGATTCTTCTGCAGGTAGCATATGGATGGCTCATGTTTTCTTATCCATTCTGTCAGCCTATGTCTTTTGATTGGGGAGTTTAATCAATTAGCATTCAATTTTATTACTGTAAAGCTTTACTTACTTCAGTCATTTTATCTTTGGCTTTCATATGTCATACCTTATTTTTGTCCATCTTTTTACCTTTTTGTTTATCCTTTCTGATAGTCTTCACTTCTACACTCTCCTCCAAGCCACTCTCTCTTCTCTTTTCCTTTCTGGCCACAGAATTGCCTGTAGTGTTTCCTGCAGAGCTGAATTATTGTTTATGAACTCTCTTACTTTCTGTTTATCTGTGAATATTTTAAACTCACCATCATATTTGAAGAACAGTTTTGCCAGATAAAGAATTCTTGACTGGCAGTTTTTCTCTTTCACTACCTTAACTATATCAGACTACTGCTTTCTTGCCTTCATGGCTTCTGAAGTGAAATCCCCACTAAATCTTATTGGGCATCCCTTGTATGTGATATTTCACTTTTCCCTTGCTGTTTTCAAAATTTTCTCTTTATCTTTGGCATTTGGCACTCTGAATATTATGTGTCTTGGGGTAGTTCTAGTTGGATTTACTCTAATTGGAGTATGCTATGCTTCCTGGGCACATATATTCATGTCTTTCATGGGAGTTGGGAAATTTTCAGCCATTATTTTCTCAACTACTCTTTCTGTCTCTATTCCCTTCTCATCATTTCTGGAACTCCTATAACATGTATGTTGGTGCACTTCATGTTATCATTCAACTGCCTCAGCTCCTGCCCAACTTTTTCCACTCTTTTCTCTCTGTGTTCTTCTTTTTTCAATTTCAGTTGTTCTTTCCTCTACATCACAGATTCTCTCTTCCATGATTTGAGATCTCCTGTTGTGTGCCTCTATTGTAGTTTTAATCTTACTTGCTATGTCCTTCATTCTCATAATCTCTGTTATTTTTCTTTCCAAGATTTCAGATTTTTCTTTGTGCTCACCCAATGTCTTCTAAGTGTCTTCTATTTCTTTAGCCATGCTGTCCTTCAACTCCATGATTTGATTTAGGAGATTTGTATGAACCTCATTGAATAGCTGTTTCAAGTCCTGTGTCTCATCTGGAGCTTTGATTTGTCCTTTGCCTGAATCATATATTTCTTTTTCTTAGTATGGCTTGTAATTTTTTGCTGATGTCTAGGCATCTGATTCTGTTGCTGAGTTTACTCTGATGTTCAGTTTCTGTCTCTTGCCTAGGGATTTACAATTAGATATCAGTAAGCTACCACTGTTCTTTGACTCTTGGTTCAACTTGTTCTAGATTTTTAGGATTGCTCCTGTTTAACTACTCAAACTAGTGCTAAGAACTCAGTAAATGGGTGCAGAGTGGTTTCTAAGGGTCCTGGAGAGGGTGGCAGTAAAGGCACCTGCTTGTCTCTCTTATTTATCATTTTCCTTTTCACGTACTTTTATGGTCTGGCTGGTAGACGGTGATCTTTGGCAGACCTCTCAGCTCAGACCCCAGATGCTAGGGGGAATGCATTCACTGTAACTCTGTGGTGAGTGGTGCAGAAGCAACGTCCTCAGGGCTGGCCAAGCCTCAAACAAACTTTCTCAGAAGCAGATCTCCTGCCTTGGCTGCAGTACCCTCCCTCCTTTTGTCTTCTCAGCCACTAGCCTGGCGTAGTAGAGAGGTTGTTTGAGAAAGCAAATTATCTCCCTGCCAGCTCCTAGTGCAAACTTTGTCTAGGGCCCACCTGGCCTGGATGTGTGCAACCCCTCCAATGGAGCAGACCAAATTTGCTGGCCAAAATCTGAATTTGCTGTAAGCTGTGTCCCACCCTCTCCCCTTTCATGGCAAAGAAGACCCCTGCAAACTTCTCAGTCCATAGCCACTGCAATCGACAGCCGCTGCAGTCCACAGACTGTTGATTGCTCCAAAGGTGGGGGGATGGGCACCTGTTGCTTCTTCTGCAGCTTTACTCACAGAATTTTTTAGTCAACTGAGATTCATTTCCTTTACTCCTGTCTCTTCTGGGTGGTGCCTCGCCTTCCCCTGGTATCTTGAGCCCCAGAGCCACACTCCAGGCCATCTCTACCTGTCCTCTAGCTATTTTTTCCTCCTCTTTCTTTTTATGGATCACTTAAGCTGGAGGTTTACCAATGTTCTTTTCAAAGAATCAGCTTTTGTTTTAAAATATTTTTCTATTTTGGCCATTTTATTTTTTATTATTTCTGCTTTTGTCTTTATTATTCCTTCTTTCTACTTATTTTTGGGTTTAATTTGTTCTTTTTCTAGGTTATTTAGGTTAAAAGCTAGGTCATTGAATTCAGGCATTTCTTTTTCCTACTACAATCATTCAAAGTTATATATTTCACTTTAAGTACTGCTTGAGCTGTATCCTACAAGTCTTGATATTTGTGATTTCGTTATCACTCAGTTAAAATATTTTCTAATTTCCCCTTTCAATCCTGGATTATTTTGGAATGTACTGTTTGATTTCAATTATTTGGATGTTTTCCAGATAGTTTTATTATTGATTCCTAATTTAATCTGGTCCTCCTCAGAGAACATTCTTACTATGATTTTAATTGGTTGAATTTATTGAAATATATATTATGGTTCTGCAAATTGATGTGTTGAATCTTCAACATGCACTGGAAAAAGATGTGCATCCTATTACTGTGGTGAAATCTAGTGTTCTTTAACTGTCAGGTCAAAATGATTGATCATGTTTTCCAGTACATATTGGATGTTTGTGTACTATAAATTATTGAGAAAGAAGTATTGACATGTTGAGCTTTGCATATACATGTCTATTTTTCCTTTCAAATCTGTCAGTTTTCATTTCTTACACTTTGAATCTCTTATATTAGTTGCTGTGGCAGTTTAGTATTATTTATGAATTCCAAAAAAGATATTTGATTATGTTTGTAAACTGGTCTGTTCCTTTGGGTGTGATACGCTTTGATGGTATTAAATTCAGCTGAGATGACTTTGATTAAATTATGTTAAGATTAGAGCTTTGATTAGACCATATCATTAGTGTGACTCAGCATTGAGACCCAGCCCTCTTGGGCTCATAAAAAAGATTCTCACATGGAAGTAGACACACAGGAGAAGAACACAGAGGAATAGAGACAGCTCATTAGACACAGCAGAAGTCCCAGGAAGAGAGATGAGCCTGATAGTCTACAGCTGACCTTGTGAAGAGAACAGAGTAGCTGAGCCCAGAGAGAAAAAAACCCAGGGAGAGACAAGTGTTATGCCAGTCTACAGCTAAGACCAGAAGATGCTGGGACCACAGAGCCTTAAGAGGAAGAAGAAAGGCTGAATCTTCACAGATGTTGCCCGCCATCTTGCTTCAACACGCAGCAACAGATTTTGGTAAGGAAGTAACCTTGAGTTTGACTCTTTAGGGCCTTGTGACTGTAAGCTTCTACCCCAAATAAATACCCTTTATAAGAGCCAAAAGATTTCTGGTGCTTTGCATCAGCACCCTTTTTGGCTGACTAATACAGTTGCATATAAATTTAGGATTGTTATGTCTTCCTGATGTGTTGGCCTTCTTTCATTTTGAAAAATTCCTTTTTGTATTTTCTACTCCTATTGGTCCTAAAGTTTACTTTGGCTGATATTAAGATGGCCATTTCAGTTTTCTTAGGATTAGTATTTTCATGTTACATCTTTTTTATTTCCTAATTTTTTACCTATCTGTATCTTTATAGTAAAGTGTATTTCTCTAAACTGCATATGATTGGGTCTTTCTTTGTATTCTTTCTGACAATCTCTGTTGTTTCATAAGTGTTTAGACAATATATATTTAATATAATTACCAATATGATTGTATTTAAGCTTACCATCTTGGTATTTGGTTTTCTATATGTCCTGTGTGTTCTTTGCTTCTTTTCATCTTTTTCTTGGATTACTTTTAATTTTCCATTTCACTTCATCTATAGGCTTATTAGCTGTATATCTTTGCTTTCCCTTTTAAGTGGTTGCTCTAGAGTTTACAATATACACCTTTAAATCATCACAGTCCATCTTCAAATAATATTATATCACTTCACTCATACAAAGTTTACTCACACAAGCCATTTTTGACACTCTTTATTTCTTTGTCTAGATCTGAGTTTCTATTCATTGGTACTTTTCTTTTGCTTGAAGAATGTCCTTTAACATTTCTTATGCTACAGATTTCCTGAAGAGAAATTCTCCCGACTTTTGTTCTGCTGATAAAGATTTTATTTTACCTTCAGTTTTTGAATGCAGTTCTTCTGGATATAAAATTCTAGACTGACAGGTTTTTTGTTGTTGTTGTTGTTGTTACTATTGTTTCATCAGTTTAAAGATGTTCTTTCAATATTTTCTGGCTCACAATGTTTCTAGAAAAGAGTCAGTGGTTATTTTTATCTTTGCCCTTCTGAATGTAATGTATTATGATTTTCCCTCTGGCTGCTTTTAAGACTTTTTCTTTTCATTGTTTTTTGAGCAATTTGTCTATGATGTGCCTTGGTGTGGTTTTCTTTGTGTTTATTCTGCTTGAGGTTTGTTGAGCTTGAGTCTGTGGGTTAACAGTTTTCATCGAATGGTAAGATATTGTCACTATTACTTTCCCCCAAAATCTTTGCCTTCCTGAAAAAAATGGAGATGAGCCACACACACACTGAGTTCAATTTAAGTGTACCTCTGGAAATGAGCTATTACCTTTCATTCCAAGAGTGAGGTCCTGAGAAAATGATCCACATTTCCCCCCCAAAAAAACTCAAAAAACCAGAAAAGCCTCCATTCAGAAACAGACCATATAACCATGGCTTATCATGAGTATTAAAAAGATACCGACTGCACACATAATACTGGCATCCATTTCTCCACAGATACAGTGTTTCACTGATTCAAAAGAATGTGCATAGTGTAATAGCTATTCTGTGAGCTCAGAGTAACATTTCTCATTATGCCCTGTTCATGAGATTAGCTAAGGTAATGTGTGTGTGTGTGTGTATGTGTGTGTGATTCAGAAACTTTTATTTTTTATTTTTTATTTATTTATTTTTTAAATTTATTCATTTATCCCCCCCTTGCTGCTTGTGCTCGCTGGGTCAGCTAACCACGCCGTGTGGGCGGGCTTGCCTTCACCAGGAGGCCCCAGGAACCGAACCCGGGGCCTCCCATATGGTAAACGGGAGCCCTACTGATTGAGCCACAGCCGCTTCCCCAGAAACTTTTAAAAAGATTCCAACTGCTCTTCATTGCTTTCTTAAATCTTGCCTTTGGTTTTCTTTCTAGAAAATGCTCAGTTTCCTCATTCATATCACCAACTTCAAAATTTACATTTTTAGCCCTGACCCCTCTCCAGAACTCTACATCCAAATTTCTATCCTTTTGACAGACCCTTCCACTTGAAAAATAACTGTGGATTCCTTGAAAGAAGGGGCAGAAACTGATTTTTTTTTGCTTTTTGCCTATTTTATTTTTAGTCCTTGGAAATTTGTGTCAAGAAAAATACCGATGTATTTTAAATATTATTTTGATGATTGACATTAAATAATAAACATCACAGTTTTCAATTGGAATCTCAGGTACTTCCAATAAATGTTCAGTTAAGATTTTTGTAAATATTTTCATCCTGTGATCATAAAGTGTTTACTATAATGTAATGGAACTTGTGTCTTAAATGCCACACTGTCTCATTGTATGGTACTGAAAGTAATTTCACATTAACCTTAGACCATTCTTTTGTAGAATTTAACCATTGTTGCTGTATATGAGAATTATAGGTATGGTGCATAGCCATGGTGTAGTACTAGATTCACTGGGTATTGCCCTCATCTTCCTCTTCTGCCTCTTTCTCCTTCTTCCTTTTCTTCCTCCTTATCATAATCATCATGATAATATTCATCAGAATCACCATAATTAATTTCCTCAGATATCCATTATGTCATAGCCAAATAGTATAAACCTCTTGCTGACATCTCTAATTACCACTAAGAACTTTTTCTATTTTGTGGGTCATGTGGTCTCATGCCTATTATAATGTCACATTTCTGCTTACAAGATGATAATAACTATTCATAGCATATCCCAGAATTGTTTGGCAATTACCCATTGCTTGGTAAGCCAAACCTGTATTAACACTTACAGAGCAATAGCAGTCCTTTTACTTTGTTCATGTGATTAGATTATGGACTCTAGTGTGCTTATTGTGGTGATTTCCATAATTACTTAAATATCTCAGGACATCAAAACATTTCCACTGGAAATGCTGTCCAAAATAATCTGTGCAAACACAAGAGAATAAAATTTCTAATTCTGATGTTTTCATATACTCATATAGGTATCCTGGAGTTTGGAGGCTACTTGTTTCTCCTAACCAGTGTAGCCAGCCAAAGATTAAGTGTTTTCCTTTTATTTGTATAATTGGGTTCTTGGTAGTTGTGACTTTATGGTTAGCGTTTCATTGTCAGAATTACCAGTCACTTCTCCCATGTCTCCCATGGTTAATTATTGGCAATATCACTCAGCTAAAACATAGCAAGCATAACACTAAACAATAACAAGATATATGGTATTTTAGAGCAATTAACTGGTATTCCCCATGGGTATATTACTAGTTTCCCTGAATGGGAGCTACTTTGGCAGCAAACAGCTTTCTTGGAGCCCTGTGGGCTGCCTCTGTTGGTGGTTCCATCAGCTCTAAAATACCAACAGCCCATTTTGTACAATATGCACCTACTGTTTCACTATAATGTGTGATTATAGAAAGGAGTCAAATCTGTGTGTTGTTCATTCAAGCCTTGAATAGTATCTAAAACTGTGTCTAGTGCTATCCAATATTGTTCAGGAAAGTCTGTCTCAGTACCTTCAGTAGTGGAATTATCAAAGTTCTCAGTGCTCCAACTTGGTGCTGGGTATTTCAAATCATCCCATTCAAGATCCTGGAGTTCCACCTCACAGTTTCTCACATTGATGTTTGCTCCACTGCTTCTCTCCACTTTTCAAAAGTACTGAAGTTACTGTAGTGTAGGGCTGGTGCAGTAGGTGGTATGGATGTAATATAGGATTTAGTAGAGGTAAAGGTGTTTTGTAGTATGACAGAGTGGTGTTGTAGAAGTTGGAAAGGGTAGAATATTGCTAGTGATTTCTCCTCCATTCTTGCACTGAGTTTGGCTTCCAACCAGGATGCAGACTGAAAAGAATGAATAGTCCAACCAGGACTGGCACTATCAGTACCCTGCAACACATCTACAAGCTAGATAGGTGTGGTGGTTTGGAACTATACGAGCCCAAGAAAAACCTGTTCTTAAACTTAATCCACTCCTATGGGTGTGGGACCTTTTGATGAGGTTACTTCAGTTAAGATGTGGCCCTGCTGACCAGCACAGAAGAGAAGGGAGAAGCCAGAAGAGGCTGCCATGTGCATTGCCATGTGATAGAAAAGACAAGGACCAAGGATCTCCAGCAGCCAGCCCTAGAATGCCAGTCTTCTGGGAGAAAGTGTCACCTTGATGATACCTTGATTTTGGACTTTTCCTGGCCTCAAAACTGTGAACCAATAAATTCCCATTGTTTAAACCTACCCATTGCAGCCAGGAAATGAAAACAATAGGCATGATATTATGTTTAACCTGCACTAGATGCCCTTTTCCTAGGATTAGCCAGTAAGTCTCGTATGAGGCTGGTGCTATAACTTCTTACATCTCCATAGTTCTGTCTATGCTTCTAACTTTTCTCTCTTTTCTAGTCTGTCCTTCTGTATTACCTTGTATTTTTATTTCAGCAGGTTGTGTTTTAATCATGTCTCTAAGGCTAGATAATTTCAACCATTCCTTATGATTTAAGGATTTAATGACCTTCTGAACTTGTCTAGGCCAACCTTTCAGGCCTGCATTATTAATTAGTATTCTCAATTTTTCTTCTTAATAATCCATTATATCTTTCTATGCTTCCCGCAGCCATGGGGTTGTATGCTAAGTGAAAATTCCTTTGGCAGAGAACAAATGCCTTTGTTCTCTGCCAATCTTTGTACTTCTTTTCTTGTAAAGTGCCTGCCTTGATTTGATCCTATGATTAGAGGATTTTCATAAGGTTCTATACATGTTTCAAGAGCTTCAAGAGTTTATTTCTTCCATGGAAGATAAGTATTTATGAGGCAATTATAGAAGTTTCTCCTACCTTGTGGGTTCTGTCTTCTCTGTGAAGAAGAAAATGAGTGACGTCATCTGCTAAGAATCAAGGAGAGGTATGTATCTTAGTTTCCTGGCTGCTAAAACAAATATCATACAATGGGTTGGCTTAAACAATGAGAATTTATTGGCTTATGATTTTGAGGCTAGGAGAAGTATAAAAGTGAGGCATCAACGTGGCGATGTTTTCTCCCAGAAGACTGGCATTATAGTCTTGCTACCTGTGATCCTTGGATTTTCTCTCACATGGTAATGCACATGGGATGTCTTCTCCTTTCTTCTCTGGGTTCTGTTGTCTTCTGGCTTCTTCCCATGGCTTTCTCTCTCTCTGAATTTAATTCTACTTATAAATGACTCCAGTAATCCAGATTAAAGCCAAACCTGATTCAGTTGGACCTCACTTTAATTGAAGTAACACCTTCAAGTTATCCTATTTAGAATGGGCCCACATCCACCAAGATGCAGACCAAGACCAAGAGCATGTCCAAACGGGGGATACACAATTTAGTCTACCACAGTGTGTGTATTATTTTGGGGATGGGTGAGTGGGTCAGAGGTTTGGGGGAAAAGAAGAATGTTTGAAGTAATCAATATGGAGAATGGAAGCAAGAGTTGCCCAAAGGAATGAAGAATTACAGAGCAGAATGAGGGTCCAGAGATGACATTAGTTATGGATTTCTAGCAATGTCAGAGTGTATAAGCACGTTTCCCATCTCTGCCTCTGGTTTAAGACCAAGCTCCAATGTCACAACTTTCAAAAACCTTCCTTATTATCCCTAACCCCAAATGACATCATCTCCTCTCACCCTCCTGGGTGTCCTTATGCCTCTCACATGGCACTTACCACAATCTATATTGAATTTGTTCATATTTAAATATATTTAACTCTCATGTATATTCAACCCATATGGAATGGAACAGGATGCAAGAGGCCTCCAGCAGTTTGAGTTCTGTCTTTCTTCCTAAGATAAACTTTGTTCCTTGCCCCACAACTATGGGAGATCAGTAGAATTTTTGCAGAGGAAAGAAAAAAAAGAAAAAGATGAATTTGTTCTAGCAATATGGACCCAGGAATCTGTATAATTGCAAAGCTCCTAAGTCGATAGTAATGTAGCTCTTCCTTGGACGTGCATTTGGAAATAGCTGCCATGGAGGGACGCAAATCCTGCCTTTAAGGGTAGAAGGCAAATGAGAAAGGACACCCCTGAGAAGTGGGTTCACCAGGTAAGTAAAGATGTTAGGAGCAGAGTCATAGCAGGTTATTTTCCCAAGAGAGAGAAGTACTTCTCATTCAGCAAAGTCAACTTTTTTGGTTTTAATGGTAATTATAGCAATTGGCTTTTGTCTGTGTTCTTCTTTAGAATAAATACTCTTTTACTGAATAATAGGTCATTAAAGTTAGAAAAGACAGTTGAAATTACCTAACTCAACTACCTACTTTTAAAATTTATAACACTGAGGCCTGAAAGGAATGAGATGATCTACTCCTTCCAATGATGAATTGGATTTAGGATTAAATCACGGGGATACCTTTAATCATCTATCTTCAGCAGGTAAGCTTCTTCACACATAGGTTTCTTCATGTAAAGCATGAACCATATTGTTTTGGACAGGGGTCTTTGGGACCATCTACTTTTTGTTGATACTACTTTGAAATTGATTTAATTTCTATGATCACCTGACTCTTTCCTAAAGTAGTTTGAAGCTTATAGGCCTTCAAGGTAAAATTGATCAACCAACTTGGTTACAATACAGCAATTTGAAATTTGCTACATGTTAAATATAAGAAAGTGGTTGGTTTAGGAATCTATTTTAAAAGGATCAATGTCTTGGGTAAACCAGCCCTGATATCTGGCCACTTTTAATATTCAGTTGACCACCTAACTGGTCCAGGAAGAATTAGGGCCTTCTGCCATCTTCTGCAGGGCAGCCTAAGGAACAGGTTAGATGCCTCTTCTTTTTTTTTTCTTTTAAAGATTTTTATTTATTTATTTATTTATTTATTTATTTATTTATTTATTTATTTCTCTCTCCCCCCCTCTGCCCGTTGTCTGCTCTCTGTGTCCATTTGCTGTGTGTTCTTCTGTGTCTGCTTGTCTTCTCTTTAGGCGGCACTGGGAACCGATCCTGGGACCTTCTGGAGTGGGAGAGAGGTGCTCAATCTCTTGTACCACCTCAGCTCCCTGGTTTGCTGCATCTCTTATTGACTCTCCTCTGTGTCTCTTTTTGTTGCATCATCTTGCTGCGCCAGCTCCCCTTGCTAGCCAGCACTCCTCGCAGGCCAGCTCTCCTTCATGGACCAGCTTGCTTTTCACCAGGAGGTCCCAGGAATCTAACCCTGGCTCTCCTATGTGCTAGATGGGAGCCCAGTCACTTAAGCCACATCTGTTTCCTGATGCCTATTCTGTGTTGCTCCTGTTGCATCTGTTGAGACCCAGCATAAGTGAAGGGGAGTTGATAGTATTAAATGACTATGTAAATAAAGATGAAGAGTCTTTACTTACTTGAAGCTAGAGAATCAAAATTCTCCTTAAGATAGACAAGTCAATGGACCAGAATAGACAAGTCAATGGACCAGAATAGACTTACATATATTTAGATTTTTTATAAAAGTACAAAGTAGAAAGGATAGTATTTTCATTAAATGGTGTTGGGATAATTGGATATCTAAGTACAAACAAATGAACTTCAATCCATATCTCACATCATATACAAATATTACCTCAGAAAAGATCATAGACCTAAATGTAAAAAGTAAGATTATAAATCTTTTAGAAGAAAACCCTTTCCCCTCTGCCCGAGATGACTCCCTTGTCTGTTTGCTTGTTGTTTTTGCTCTTTTTTTTTTCTTGTTTTTGCTCATTGTCTGCTCACTGTCTGTTTGGTTTTTTTTTTAGGAGGTACTGGGAACCGAACCCAGGATCTCCCACGTGGGAGGTGGTGCTAAACTGCTTGAGCCACATCTGCTCCCTGCTCATTTTGTTTTTGCTCATTGTTTTTGCTTGTCTGTTCGTTGTCTGCTCATTGCTTCTCTGCTTTAGGAGGCACTGAGAACCGAACCTGGGACCTCCCATGTGGGAGGTGTGCAACTCCTTGAGCCACATCTGCTCTAGGAGAAAACCTTTGAGATCTTAGGTTAGGTGAGGATTTCTTGAATATGACACCAAAAGCACAATCTATAACAGAAAAAATGATAAATTGTGTTTCATAAAATTATAAACTTTTTACTCTGAAAAACACTTTTAAGAGAATAAAATGCAGTCATAGACTGGGAAAAAATGGTTGTAAATCATTTATCTGATAATGTACTGGTTCCAAAATACATAAAGAACTCTCAAAACTCAAGAAAGCAACCCCACAAAAAATAAGTAAAAGATTTGAACAGACACTTCAACAAAGAATATATATGAATGGCTAATAGGCACATATTAGGGAAATACAAATTAATACTGGTGAGATATCAATTCATACCTATCAGAATGACTAAAATTAAAATATTCTTACCTTACCAAGTGTTGCAGAGGATGTGAAGGAACTGGAACTCTTATACTGCTGATAGGAATGTAGAAATTGTATAATCACATCAGAAAATTCTTGGCAGTTTCCAAAAAATTTAAACATACATGTGCCACATGATCCAGGCATTCCATTGCTAGGTATTTACCACAAAGAAATGAAAGCATATGGCCATACAAAGACTTGTACATGCATATTTGCAGCATCTTTATCTGTAATAGCCAAAACCTGGAAACAACCCAATTGCCCATCAATAGGTGAATGGATAAAGAGATTGTGGTATATTTAGCAACAAAAAAGGAATTAAATATTTGTACTTGAAACAACATGATGAATCTCAAAATAATGGTGCTGGGTGAAAGAAGTCAGACCAAAAAAAGATGATTCTGTTTATATAAAATTTCTAGAAAATGCAAACTAAACTAAAATGACAAAATACAAATGGGTGCTTGCCTGGGAATGAAAGAGATGGCGATAAGTGTGAAGGAAGGATTACAGAGTCATGGATAAACTTTTGGGATTGGTGGATATGATCACAATCTTGATTGTGCTGATGGTTTGCATGTATATACACATGCCAAAACTTATAAAATTATATATTTAAATATATGCAGTTTATTGCATGTCAATTATACTTCAATAAATCTACTTTTAAAAGGCAGATTTCTGGGGAACGGATGTGGCTCAAGAAGTTGGGCGTCTGCCTCCCACACGAGAAGTCCTGGGATCGGTTCCCAGTGCTGTCTAAAGAAGATGAGCAGACGCAATGAGCTGATGCAATGAGCTGGTGCAATGAATTGACACAATCAGCAGACACAATGAGCAGACAGATGAGGGAGCCATCTTCGGGTGGGGGGAGGAAAGGGTGGGTATCGGAGTCTCAGATAATCTTCAAGAGGGCAAAAGTACTTAGTCTGGAGGCTGTACAAAAAGGGAAAGTGCCCAAAATTGTACTGCAGAAGTGTCTGGCATGGATTCCAATGTTGATCAGCTGGGCATTTGATATTGCATCTCATACTATCCAAACCAAGAGATGTGTTGTACAACCAACAGTGTGGCTGGAGATGTTTTTGCTAGAATGGCTGTCGCTGCCGCCTCCTGAAACTAGATACAGCTGCCCAGCCTTATCTCCAGAATGGATCCTGCTTATTCATTCCTCTAGCTGCTGATCAAAGTCTGAGGCTGGGGATGTTTGTCATGTGCCTATATCTTAGCTGAACCAGAGGCTGGGGAAGTGCATGCTCACCTCCCCAAATGTTGGAAGAGTAATTGGATGCTGAACAGCCAAGAAAAAGAAAAAGAAATGGACAATATAATGAGAGTCCATTTGCCCTTGATGCCCCTTTTCCTCAGCTGGAAAAGTATTTTCCAGGACTTCTGTGAGAATCAAATGAGATATATGTGGAAACACTGCAATTTTCAGTTTAATGTAAAATGTTATTCTTACAACCCACAAATCTTTGGAACAGAATATATATATATATATATATATATATAATTTTTTTTTTTTTCCGGTCAACTAAAGCCTTAAAGTATAAGCAAGAGTTAAACAATGGAGGGAGAAGGCCCAGAGAAAGAACAGGAAATTCTAGAGGACAAAGAAAGTACCAGATACCAGGTTGTTAAGCAGCCAGCAGCGGACACAAAAGAAGGAAAGGACCACTAAAGTTGTCCCGTTAAGAATATTCCTTCCATAGCCATTTCTGTAGCTTAAAAATAAAATCGTGATTGGTGTCTTAGCCAAAACATTATAGTTAACACATTAATATGCTTTGAAATCTTGTACATGCCCATTACAAATAAGATGAATAAGAATACTCGCTGCAGTTGTCATAAAACATTTTCATATTGATCTGTTTGCATCTGCATCAAATGTAATACCAATTCAAACCTTGGAAAATGTCATCACTTCCATTATAACGTAGTAATTGATTCTACATCATTCTGCTGCATCGTTTGGCATCTTCATTCTCAAAACCAAAAATACAACAACACAATTTAATTATGCCAGGTGAACTACTAGATATTTTAGTTCCACACATCATTTGTCTCTTGGCCTCATTCTTAGTTTATGCCACAAGAGTCAACATTGTAAATAAAAGCCTTTATCTAGAGGGGAACCCAGATAAAGAGCTTCCAGTCACATTTAGAGGACTATATAACTAACAGCACCTGTAAGTGAAATTAATATTTTAGGTAATTACTTGTTACATATCTATTTTAAATAAATTTTTAAATTTTAGAACAGTTTTAGATTTACAGAAAAATTGTGAAAAAAATTCCTATATCCTACAAACCCAGTTTTTCCTATGATTAATATCTTATATCAGTAGGGTACATTTTCTACAATCAATGAACCAAAGTTGATTCATTATTATTAACTGAAGTCCATACTTCATTCAGATTTCTTTGGTTTTTATCAAATGTATTTTTTGTTACAGGAGTCCACGTAGGATATCATGTTACATTTAGTCATCGTGTCTCTTTAGACTCCTCTTGGCTATGACAGTTTCTCTGACTTTTCTAGTTTTTGATGACCTTGAAAGTTTTGAGGTATACTGGCCACGTATTTTGTAGAATGTTCCTTAATTGGGATTTGTCTGGTATTTTTCTCATGATTAAAATAGGGTTATGTGCTTTAAGGAAGAAAACCACAGATGTAAATTGCCATTTTCATCACATCATATTAAGAGTGCATCCTATCTACATGACTAATTGTTGATGTTGACTATGATCACCTAGCTGAGGAAATGTTTGTCAGGTTTCTCCACTGTAAAGTTACTCTCCCTTCTTGCCCTTTCCGTACTGTACTCCTCGGAAGGTAGTTACAAAGCACAGCCCACAGTTAAGAAGTGGGACATTATGCCTTGCTTCCTTGAGGAGGAGAATCTGCATAAATTACTTGGAATTCTTCGGTATGGGAGACTTATCTACTGTCCCTCATTTATAAATAAATCAATCATCTATTTATATCAGAATGGACTCATTGGGTATTTATATTATACTTTGCATATAATCCAATACTACTTTTTGTTTTGTTTTGTTTTTAGGAGGTACTGGGGATTGAACTTGGAATCTCTTACATGGGAAGCAGGCACTCAACCACTGAGATACATCTGTTCCCCAGTAAGAGCTGGTTTTTTCATTTGTTTATTTGTTTTGTTTTTAGGAGGTACTGGGGATTGAACCTGGGACCTCGTACATGGGAAGCAGGCACTCAACCATTTGAGCTATATCTGCTCCCATACTTTTTTTTTTTCCTCCAATTTTTCCAGCTTTGGCTATTGGGAGCTCTTTTAGTTGGCTCCTGTGTCCCTTTGACATACCCCATTAGTGTGTGTGTGTGTGTGTGTGTGTATGTGTGTCCTACAAGATGGTCCATGCTTTTTTTGTATATTTCTACTCCAGCTCTAGAAGCAGCTATTTCTCCAGAGAGCCCTGGTTCCTTTTACTGGAGAATGGTATTATAAACTAAGATCTGGGTGCTTGGGATGCTCATTGCCACTTGGTGTCATTGCTTCTAGGCCCTTTCAACTGATAGAGCAAGGGAATATATATATTCTAACCTAAGTGTATGCACATGTCTATAAATATTTCTGTGCATAACTCTCTGGATCTATAATAAATTAAACATATCCATACTGATGAATTCATACTGATGTCTTCAACTCTAATCCATTACCACATGGATCATTCAAACACCCTCCTCTTGCTTATCGGTAACCTCCCACTCCATCAATGAGACACTTGGCTCCCACCATCCACCATCCATTTACTTAATTTTCGATTCCAGTGTACATGTATAGTCATATCAGGATTGTTGATCCATATCCCTGTGGGAAACAACTTGATCAATAAGTGCACAGTGCTAATGTACAGTTTCTTTTGCCTCTGCTCTTACTGACTTCACTCATTTCCAAGGTTATTTAGGTCACAGCCTTTCACCCCCACCCCCCTCACTTTGGTGAGGTTGTTACATTTATAATACTGTTAGGTTGTTTTTCACATTCTGCATTCCATCTTGGGATCCTCCGACCTCCTAAATGATTTTTTAAAAATTTGTATAAATTTAGTTTTACCTTTTGTCAGGTAAAGTAATATGGATTTTTTTTTTTTTTTTTTTTTTTTTTTTTAAGTTTTTTTTTATTTATTCATTTATCCCCCCCTTGCTGCCTGCGCTCGCCGGGTCAGCCAACCACGCCGTGCGGGCGGGCCTGCCCTCACCAGGAGGCCCCGGGAACCGAACCCGGGGCCTTCCATATGGTAAATGGGAGCCCTACTGATTGAGCCACAGCCGCTTCCCTAGTAATATGGATTTTGATAAATGCATAGTGCCATGTATCTACAATTACAATATCACACAGAGTAGATTCACCTCCCTGAAAAATCCTTTTTCCTTATCTAGACAACATTCTTCCTCTCCTAGAACTCCTGGCAAACACTGATCTTTTAACTAGCTCTATAGTTTTGTCTGTTCCAGAATGTCGTATAGTCGGAAACATACAGTATATAGATCTTTCAGACAGCCTTCATTCATTTACTAATATGCATTTAATATCCATCCATGTCTTTTCATGACTTGATAGGTCGTTTCTTTTTAACAATGAATAATATTCTATTGTATGTACATACCACAGTTTGTTTTTATATTCAGTTTGTTTATCTATGAAGCATATATTGGTTACTTCTAGTTTAGAGCAACTGTGAATAAAGCTGCTATAAACATTTGCATGCAGGTTGTTGTCTGGGCATGAGTTTTCAAATTTGTAGAGTAAGAACCTAGGAGCACCTTTGCTGGATCATATTATAAAAGTCATTATAGGGGAAGCGGCTGTGGCTCAATTGGTTGGGCTCCCGTTTACCATATGGGAGGCACTGGGTTTGATTCCCAGGGCCTCCTGGTAAAGACAAGCAGGCCGGTGTGATGCGGTGAGCTGGCGCAACAAGATGACGCAACAAAGGGAGACAGACACAGAAAAACGCACAGCAAATGGACACAGCGAACACAAGCAGCAAGGGAGGGATAAATAAATAAAAATAAATCTTAAAAAAAAAAGTCATTATAGCTACTTAAGAAACTCTAATACTGTCTTCCAAAGTGTAATTAACAGCACTAAATTATATGGATAAATGTGGTTGTTTTAGTTTGCTACAGGTTGCCAATGCAAAATACCAGAAATGGGTTGACTTTTATAATGGAAATTTACTAGGGTAAAATCTTACAGTTCTGAGGCTGTGAAAATGTCCAAATCAAGGCATTATCAGAGGTGTTGTCCCACCAAAGGTCAGCTGCTGGTGATCCTGTACTTCTGCCACATGGCAAGGCAAAATGGTGACTGGTCTCTGCTTTCCCCTGCAGGCTCACTGTCTCCCCTAGCTCGGCTGTGGGTCTTCAGGCATATGGCTCATATCTTCAGCTTCAGGCTGCTCCACTGATCCAGCCTCCAGCCTCTCTCTGCCTCCTGGGTTTTCTCTGTCTTTCTGTGGCTGTAGGTGATCCTGGAGTCCTCTCTACATGGCAGGCTAAAAGCTTACAGTTCTCTTTCTCTGTGTGTGTCTGCATTCAGTCTTCATTTTTTATGGACACCAGTAAAATGATTAAGATCCACACTGAGTCCCACAATCAAAGGCCCTTAACTGAAGCAATCTAATCAAAAGTGATCTAGTTAAAATTTCCCTTAACTCAATGTAACCAAAAGGTCACACATACAATAGGTTTATATACACAGGAATGGGTTAGCTTAAGAACATAATTTTCTGGGATCCACAAAAGATTCAAACCAGGAAAGTGGCTAAAAGGGGAAACTTTAGGTTGTATATGTTGTTAGAATAAAAATTAAAAGTTAAAACATAGGACTGTATAACAACAACAACAAATCAATTGGCCATAGATGTGAGGGTTGATTTCTGAGCTCACATTTCAATTCCATTGGTCTATATGTCTGTCCTTGTTCTAGGACTGTGCTGTTTTTATTACTGTAGCTTTGTAATATGTTTTAAAATTTTTGTGAACCTTCCAACTTTGTTCTTCCTTTCAAGATGATTTTGGCTATTTGGGGCACCTTACCCTTCCATGTTGCATGCTAATTTGATGATTGCATTTCCCATTTCTGCAAAAAAGACTGTTGAAATTTCGATTAAAATTGCATTGAATCTGTCCATTGATTTGGGCAGAATTGACATATTAACAATATTTAGTCTTCCAATCCATGAATACAGAATTTCTTTCCATTTATTTAAGTCTTTGATGTCTTTTAGCAATGTTTTGTAGTTTTCCATTTATAAGCCTTTTACATCCTTGGTTAAATTTATCCATAGATATTTGATTCTTTTAGTTGCTGTTGTAAGTAGAACTTTTTCTTGATTTGCTCTTCATATTATTCATTACTGCATATAGAAACACTACTGATTTTTTCACTCTGTCACCTCTTTGAATTCATTTATTAGCTCCAGTAGCTTTATTGTGGCTTTTTCAGGATTTTCTATATATATATAGGTCCAGGTCATCTGCAAATAGGGAAAGTTTCATTATTTTCCTATTTGGATGTTTTCTATTTCTTTTTCTGGACTAACTGCTCTGGCTAGAACTTCCAGTACAGTGTTGAATAACAGCAGTGAAAATGGACATCCTGTCTTGTTCCTGATCTTAGAGGAAAAGCTTTCAGTCTTTTACCATAGAGTATGATGTTAACTGTGGGTTTTTTATATATGCCTTTTATCAGGTAGAGAAGTTGCATTCTATTTTTAGTTTTCTAAGTATTTTTATTAAGAAAGGATGCTGAATTTTGTCAAAAGCTTTTTCTGCACCAATTAATATGATCAAGTGTTATATTTATCCTTTGTTTTATTAATATGGCATATTACATTGATTGATTTTCTTATGCTGAACCACCTCGTATTCCTGAGATAAATCCCACTTGGTTATAGTGTATAATTCTTTTAATGTTCTGTTGGATACGGTTTGCTAATATTTTGTTGATGATTTTTGCATCTACATTCATAAGAGATATTGGTCTGTAATTTTCTTTTCCTGTGGTATCTTTATCTAGCTTTGGTATTAGGGTAATGTTGACCTCATAGGGCAAGTTAAGAAGTATCCCTCCTGTTCAGGGTTTTTGAAAAGTCTGCGCAGCATTGGTATTAATTCTTAGAATTTGTTGGCTTGCAGTTGTTCATAGTATCTTTTTATACAATCCTTTTTATTTCTGTGGGGTTGGTAGTAATTTTCCCACTTTCATTTGTGATTTTAGCTATTTGAATCCTCTTCAAAATTTTGTCAGTTTAGCTAAATATTTGTCAATTTTATTGATCTTTTCACCGAACCAACTTTTGGTTTCATTTGTTTTCTTTATTATTTTTTTATTCTCTGTTTCACTTATCTCTTGCAAATATTTGTTATTTCCTTCTTTCTGCTTGGTTTTGGTTTAGTTTCCTCTTCTTTTTCTGGATTCTCCAGTTTTGAGGTTAATTCTGATTTGAGTTCTTTCTTCTTTCTTAATGTTAGCATTTAGAGCAGCTGTAAATTTCCTTCTTAGTGTGCTGCCTTTTGTGCCTATCATAATTTTTGTTATGGTGTGTTTTGTTGTTGTTGTTTTCATTTGCCTCAGGAATTTTCCTCTTTTCCCTTGTGATTTCTTCTTTGACCCATTGGTTGTTTAAGAATGCACTTGTTTAATTTGCTCTTATTTGTGAATTTTCCAGTTTTCCCTCTGTTATTGATTTCCAACTTCATTCCATTGTGGTCACAGAAGATACATTGTGTGATTTCAATATTTTTTAATTTATTGAGACTTGTTTTATGACCTAACATATGGCCTATTCAGAAGAATGATGATGTGTACTGGAGAAGAATGTGTATTCTGCTGCTATTGGGTGAAGTGTTCATATATGTCTATTAGCTCTAATTAGTTTAGAGTTTCATATAAACTTTTTATATCCTTATAAACCTTCTGTCTAGATGTTCTGTTCATTATTAAAAGTGGTATGTTGAAGTCTTTTACTATTAAAATAGAACTGTATATTTTTCCCTTTAAATCTGTTGATATTTGCTTCATATATTTTGGGGCTCTGCCATTAGGTTCATATACATTTATAATTGCTATGTCTTCATGTTGAATTGGCACCTTTATTACTACATATTTTCCTTCTTTGTCCCTCAAAATAGTTTTTGACTTGAAATCTATATTATCTGATATTAGTATAGCTCTTTTGTTACTTTTTGCACGTATATTTTTTCCATCCTTTTACTTTCAACCTACTGTGTCTTTGAATTTAAGGTGAGTCTCTTGTAAATAGCAAATAGTTGTGTAACATTTTTTAAAATCCATTCTCCCAATCATTGCCTTTTGACTGAAGAGTTTAATACATTTACATTTAAAGTAACTACTAATAATACAGGACTTTCTTCTACCATTTTGCTCTTTGTTCTTTCTAGGTCTTGTTCCTTTTTTGACCCTCAATTATTCCATGAATGCCTACTTTCATATTTATTTTTTACTTTTAGTCAACCCATTTGAGTACTTTCTCATTTATTTCTGTATATAGTTTCATATAATTTTTGTGGTTACCATGGGGTTAACATTCTAAACCTATAACAACCATGTTTGATTTGTTATCAACTCTAATAACATGCACTTACACTGCTCCTATACCCCTGTATACTTCCACATTTTTGTTGCAATTGATACACATTATGTATTTATACACTGTATATCACAGGTATCATAACTGTTATGTACTTGCAATTCAGAACCTGTAAGAAATAAAAGTGGAGTTACATACCAAAAAATACAATAGTACTGACCTTTATAGTTACCTAAGTGGTTATTTTTATCCTCATTTCTTTATGCTTCTTTGATCCATTGTCTAGAGTCCTTTCCTTTCAGTGCGAAATCCCTTTAACATTGCATGTAGGGCAGCTCTAATGGAGATGAACTCCGTTGGCTTTTGTTTCTCTGGGGATATCTTAATCACTCCCTCATTTCTGAAAGGCAGTCTCACTGGCTACAAAAATTCTTGGTTGGCAATTGTTTCTTTCAGCACTGTTTCTTTGCAGAACTATCCCACCAAGGACAAGAAGTTGGGGAATTTATCCATTGATGCCCATCTTTTATGACTTGCTCCTGAGATTTCCAGGCTGGCCTCTAAAGGCTGAGTATCAGAGAGACCCCTTTGGAAGAGAAGCAGAAAGACTTGGGCCTTGAAGACTGCAATCTGCGGTGAAGTCAGAAGTGGCCATTGGGCTACACTGTGGGATATCAACAATGTCTGTAATAGCTAGGAAAATGGAAACATGGTTAATATCATTATTGCTAAAATGGTTTTATTATCACATACTTTAAATATATATATTTTCCTCAAAACTTGGAAACTGTTAGCTCATTTAATTTATGAAAAATATCTGCCCTGTATTGACAAAGCCAATACATTTTGTCAGAACTATCAACAGAATAAGAATTTATTTTCTCAAAGAAATAGTCTGACTTCATTTGTTAATTCAAATAAACATGTTAATATGAATTTTAAAAGCATCATTAAGTATTCCTTCAATTTAATTTGAATTTAATATTGAATAAATAATTATGAAAACTACTGAAAATAAATTTCGGAATGCATATTGTAAAGAGAGTAAAATGATGCAGATGTAATATAATTAGCTTATTCATTTTGTAATAAGTTATAAAAACAAGAAAATGAATCAAGGTGCTTTTTCCATTATTTAATTTATAATAATATAACTTACATATTTATCTAAAATGTTAAGTTATTTTTGAAGTGAACTGTGTGATTGAAACTGTGATATTTATCTGGTAAATGTGTTTATGTGCATACATTGTTAGTGTTCTGCTTTGGGGAATAATTAAATTAGAGCCAAGTATAAATATCATAAATACTACCATTAATCTCTAGACCGTAGGATAAATATTTTTCTAATATTTAAAGGAAGAAAAAAGTTACCTAATGCTAAAACTCATCAGTCTGGCAGCAAGCATAAAATTTTATTTTTTGACAACAAGAGTAGAAAGCATTGAGCATTTTATCAATAAAATTAGATCAGAATTAACTGCAACAGAAATAGATATTTAATTGTGATTTTGTAATATGAGCTTTAGCTGTGTTATTGAAGAGCATATTGAAACGAGAAGGAAATTACGAAAAAGTTTATCTGTGGATTTTATCCAAGGTGCTCTGGAAAATTTGGTTGTTTCAGAAAACGTTTCAGGTACATTTAAAAGAACCAGTGTCTCTAACATATATGCCATTATTATGGCTAATAATATTTATCCCAGGGATAAATAATGAAGGCAGACCAATGGGAATGGCTACACTTAAATATATGGCAATAAACCATAGAGCATTCAAAATATTTTACCCATAATTTGCTTGCATAGACCCACATGCCAGAAGAGTTGCATTTTTGGACAGTATCTGGCAACGTTGTTAAATGAACGTCATCATTTTTGACCTTATCTGCCGTGTAACTGAATATCCCATATCTAACACCAAGCTTTGCTCTTAAGAGAAGTGTGTGTACTAAGAGGAGGCCTAAATAATCACTCTCCTTTGGTTATCTAAAGGGTTTTGAACTCAGGGGCAACGCACGGTAGGAGGGTTTGGGATGGGTGTGGAAAAGGCTTCTGTGAGCAGAGACAGGGTCTCGAGTCAGCTTCGTGAGACTCCCCTACTCCCTGCTTTTGCACCATTTGGGCAGCCCTGGTGTGAAGACCACCAGAGTTTTGGATATGTGCACTTCCAGTTTTACTAAATATTGCCAAACTGCTCTCCAAAGTGTGCCAATTTATACTTCCACTGGATGTCAGAGTTCCTATCACTGCAGATCTTCACCAACATTTGATAACATTAGTCTTTCATTTTCACCAGTTTGGTAGTTGCGAAATGTTATTTCATGGATTTTACTTCATATTTTCCAAATTACAAGTGAATTTGGTCTTATGTGTTTGTAAGCTATTTGAGTTTTCTCTCCAGTTAATTGCCTTTTATTTCTTTTCCTCATTTTTTGGGTGTTTTTTAAAATTGAATTTTGGAGTATTTTATATAGTCTATTCGCCAATCCTTTGCCCATCTTATATGTTGCAAATGCTGTTTTCCTATCTGGCACTGACTTATAACTTCAATTATGGTGTCATCATCAAACTAAAATATATTAAGTGCTTACCTGTCTGAGGCCTGTTTTAAGTACTTTGTATGTATTAGCTCATTCAATTCCCACAAAAGCCCTGTGGAGTAAGTATTTATTATATTCCCATTTTATAGATGAGGAAACTGAGGTATAGAAAAGCCTATGGAAGTTGACCAAGGTTGTTTAGTCCATAAGTGGCAGGGGCAGGACTTGAATTGAGGCGATCTAATTCCAGAACATTGGTCCTTAGTCACTAAACTGTACTATCTCATTTACCTTCATTTTAATGTGAATATTATCACAATCTTTAAATAACTTCATTTTGATATAGTATAATGATGTTGGATTTTATAATTAAAAGCTCTGGACCATTTCATGTTACAGCTGGCATTAAATTTCTACAATGGATCATATATTATTAGCCTTATGGATAGAAACAAAAGTGAAAAAGACAGTTTCTGTCTCAAGGGGCTTACAATGTAGTAGGAAAGACAGACAACTGCAATACTCTGAGATAAGTGTTGTAATGAGATTCAGCATGGGATGTTAAGAGAACATGTAGGGGAAGCGGCTGTGGCTCAATCAGTAGGGCTCCCGTTTACCATATGGGAGGCCCCGGGTTCGGTTCCCAAGGCCTCCTGGTGAAGGCAAGCCCGCCCGCACGGCGTGGTTAGCTGACCCAGCGAGCACAAGCAGCAAGGGAGGGATAAATGAATAAATATAAAAAATCTTAAAAAAAAAAAAAAAAAAAAAGAGAACATGTAGGAGGGATCCCTAAAATGCAGTCAGGGGTGATTATATAAATAACCAAATTGTATGAATGATTTATTTTGAACCATCAGTCAATACAATTGCCTCATTGTTGTCATATGTACCAACCTTCCCTCATTTTATACATTAGTTTGATCGTTAAGTCTTGTCATTAGTCTTTTTGGTCTGCTTGTTGAGATCTTTTTGGACTCTGATTTGCCCATGGGAAGTCTTAACCAGCACTTCTACCACCATGCCATCTGCAGTTTGCTTAGCACATATCCTTATTCAAGTCCCGTACTATGACGGTTTGAAGCTATGTGGACCCCAGAAATGTATGTTCTTAAAGCTAATTCACTGTTGAGGTTGTAACCCTATTGTAAGTAGGGCCTTTTGATTAGGTAACTTCAGTTAAGGAGTGGCCCAAGGTAGGTCTTGATCCTCTTAGTGGAGTCCTTTATAAGAGAATGAAATTCAGATGAAGAAGAGAGAAAGCCATGGAAGCAAGAAACTGAAGCAACGAAACCTGGAGCAGGATGGAGAGCCCAGCAGATGTCACCATGTGCCTTTGCCATGTGACAGAAGAGTCCAGGATCACCAGCAGCCGGTCTTTAGGGAGAAAAGCATCTCCTGATGATGCCTTGATTTGGACATTTTTCTCAGCCTCAAAATTGTAAGCTTGTAAGGTAATAAATCCCCATTGTAAAAGTGAACCCATTTCTGGTATACTGCGTTTCACAGCCTAGCAAACTAAAACACTTACCCTCCCCAAATTGACAAGACCCCAGAGGGCAGACTTTGCAGAGAACTCTGGAGACAAAATCCAGGCCGCCGATGAGCATTCTGGAGGTTGTTCACCCAGTTATCTACCTGCTTCTAAAACATAAGAGGGTAGACGCAGAGGTCAGGGCACAGAGCAACGTCATGACCTGCTTGACTGGGACACAGGTGGTGGTGGCAGAAGTGGAAGATGCTGCTGCTGCTTGGTTACCTCCCCCCCACCCCCAAGAAAAACAGCATCATCTCTTCAAGAAATTTGTGAAGCTTTAGGTTTTCAGTTGAGCTGAACAGTATGAGTTATCATTTATGGCTGGTACCTCAATATATTCCTTTTTTTTTTTTTTTTAGAAGGTACCAGGGTTTGAACCCAGAATTTCTTACATGCAAAACAGGCACTCAACCACTGAGCTATACCCGCTGCCCATTGTATTCCTTTTTAAAGTGGAAAAAAGTCATACTGGAGACTAAATGAACAATTAAAAAAATCTCTCGGTGTATTTCGGAAGGAAGAAAGATTAAGAAATGCAGGAGCAGAGCGGGTGTAGCTCAGTGGTTGAGTGCCTGCTTTGCATGTACAAGGTCCCGGTTCAATCCCAGGTACCTCCTACAGAAATGCAGGAAATTATTTTTGCTTTTATTCATTTGAGGTCCAAAAGGAGAAAAGAAGTGCATGTCCTTGTATCCAGCAGTCAAGACATTTGTGACTTCATACCCAGGCTTCATCTGGAATTTTCTATTATATCACTCCAGATTGGTTATTTTTAAGCACACAAGCACAAATATTTGTTTCTTGGCTGCTGTTTTTCTGTCTCACCTCAATTGCTATTTTAGCAATTGTCCTATAAATGGATAGTACTGTGATCTCACAGGGTGCTGTAAAGAGAGGGAAGAGACAAACATGATGGAAGGAGAGCAGGGAATCTGCCATGGGTGCCGTAAGCCAGCAGAAGTGAGTGAGCAGAAAGCGAACAGAGGCCAACTCAATGAAAATACGAGCCTGTGGGAGGGGCTCTTTGCCATTTGTGGGAGAGGGGTGAGGTTCTTTAAAATCATGAACTATAAAAACACATGAAAGCTGACTGATCTTTTCACCAAGGAGGGGCTTAGTTTTCTGCGTGATGCTTTCTGGTAATGCCTGAAAGGTCTAACTATTTCCTGTTCCCTTGTGCAAAGTCACTGTAATAAACGGCTGCAGGTCTTTCTGAAGAAGGCTTGCATGAAGATTTACCAAATACACTTGTATAGACTGTGTTGCAGGGTCCTCCCTCAAGGGGATCTGGCCTTCCCTTCAATCCAGGGGGTCTTTGTCTGTGCACTGGCTTAGGGCTAGAAACTGGCTATAACTATTCTTTGGGGGGAAACTCAAGTCAGGTTTTCAGCCTGGAGTTTTATTATTTTGACCAGAGGTCAGTAAACCATGGTCCATGGGCCAAATCTGGTCTATTGGATTTGTATAGGCCATTTAAAAATTATTGAAAAAATCTAAAGAAAAATAAAATTTAGTGACATAAAAGTTTAGGAAATTAAAATTTCAGCATCCATAAATAAAGTTTTATTGGAACACAGCCAGTGTCCCAATATGTAATCGTTTGATTACATATTGATGATTTCATGCTACAAAGCCAGAGTTGAATAGATATGACAGAGACCATCACTTCATCACTTGTAAGGCAATGCTCGGTACACTAAAAATTATGATGATGGAGTTATAATTTGACAGTCATTTGAGTGCCACACATATAAGTATATTGTGAAAAAAAATTTTTTACCACTTCATATAATCATTTCATAATAAGAAAAGAAGGGAAAAATGTACTTTGAATTCCATGCTTTTAATGCACAGTGGCGGTGGATAATTTTGTTATCAAATTAAAGGGCAAAGTACTGTGTTTATTGTGCAATGACACTATAGTTTCCAAGAGTCTCATTTGTTAGTCAAGCAAGGAAAGCTGTTTATTGATGATGGGTTAATTAAATCATGTTTGATCACAGCAGCCAAAGAAATGTGTCCAGAGAAAATAAACTTATTTAAGACCAAGCATTAGCAGTCAATTAAAAGAAATAAGGCAGATGATTTTGAGTGATTTCCTTTGGCACTTGATGAATGGACAGGTGTTTCTGTTATTTCTGATATTGATACTCCATTGTTTATTCATGGAGCCAATGCCAAGTTTGAAGTAACTAGAGAATTATGAATAGTCTGTAGGTTATAAATGCAGATGAGAATATTTTCAAATAAGTTGAGACAACAATAATTTGATATAACCTGAAGTGGAATCTGCTATGGCATGTTACAACTGAAGGTGGTAATGATATACGTGGAGAGAAAAAATAAAAGCTCAGCTGGGCAAATTTACAAAGCTTGTGAAAATGTGAGATTCTTAAAACCTATGTTTATTTGTTGTATTATACATTGACAGGTACTCTGTGGAAACTATGTGATTATATCCTGTGTTATTAAACCTGTAATGTCAATGACAAAAGTCATTTGCTAACATGAATTTAACTATTGTCAGATTCATGAATTTTTGTCAGAAACAGAAACTGATTATTCTGACTTCCCCTACCACATAGTAGTTTGATGGTTTAGGAGTGGCAATTTTTTTTTTTTAACTGAAGGCAGAAATTGAAATTTTTCTGAAAAAGCACTGCTTTCAACCATTATTTTCAAATACTGAATGGCTTTGGAAATTATCCTTTGCTACAGATTTGATCAAGTTTCTTAATGAATTAAGTCTAAAGTTACAAGGCAAATGGAATTTATGTATGTGGAACTTATAGTTCATTGAAGTCACTTCACTGGCAATTCATGCTGTTTGGATCACATGTAATGTCAAGCTGCTTTATACCCATCCTGTGCTGTCAAAGCTTAAAACAAAAAGTGAGATTTCTAGTCCCACATAAATTTGCAGTGGATATAGCTCAAACTATAGTTCCTGCAGTGTTTTTCAGACTTTGATACCAGTGCAAAGGAAAATTTCCATATTTCAAAATCTATTTGTGCAATTGAGGAACTTCTACCTAAACTTCCATTGAGAGTGATTAATTTGTAATGTAATGTCTTGCTAAAAGGCAAATAGCAAGAGAAGAATCTGATAGAATTCTAAAAATGCTTTCCAAGCAATAAATAAGTTCAGATAAAATTATGTGCTCCTTAATGTATATCGATATTTGGCAATACCTATATGCATGAAGAGATAGTTTCAAAGATGAAATCTTTGTAAAATTTTATTAAAGATCATCACTAGCAGATGGATATTTGCAAACAATTTTGATGATAGATAATGTTAACTCTGAACCTCAATTAAGTGAAATATTATCCTCCCCCAACCATTTTCTTCTTCTCAATAGTACACCTGCATTACAAAAAAACAAAAATCCAATTTGAATTATTATGTTTTGAAATTTCAGCAATAAAAATTTTGTAATTTACTTTTTCTTGGGTTATATAAGCATCAATATAACATCTTCATCTTTGCCTCTTTACATAAAAAGCCTAAAATATTTACTGTCTGGCCCTCAGCTAGAAAGGTTTGTTAAACCCTGGCTTGGAACAAGTAACATTTTCATAGCTAGCCCTACTGTATGCCAAAACATTCTAATTATCATTTTGTCTTGCTGCCTTTTCCTGTAAATGCATTCACTTTGTCTTTTAGGTAAGTACTACCAATTATCCCATGCTACGTTGGGATCTCATGACTTCCACTGAAATCTCAGTGGGAATCTCCTCCACCATACCAGGCCTACAGAGGACCACCATCACAGAACTATACAAGGATGGTAGGCTCCCCTAACTAATATATTTCTCAATGCCTCTGTGAAGGCATTTTTTGGGTCTCATGGGGTATGGTGTGTGGGGACAGAATGTTTAGGTTGCACATGATAACTTTGCTTCTTCAACATTCATGTTTTCCCAAGTCTTTCAATTCCTTTACATGTTACCAGAGAATATCAGACATCTCAATCTCATTAAACATTGTCCACTGTTGAGTCACTCTACCAACCAAGAAAATATTTAGGGTCACTTTGAGCTACATGAACTAAGCCATTAAATCCAGTATCCCTGGTAAGTTTACCCATATCAACAAATGCAGTCCAATCCAGTGTTATATGCCATTCTCCCTGATCTAACGCTCTTGGAATCTATTCCATACATATTCTTCAGGTGTCAGCTGTTATAAATTAGCATAATCTTATTTTAGTGTCACTAAAATGTATTGAAAATATAGTATAACCATTTCCTTCTGAGTCAGGCTTTGTACATGCTCCATGGGAGCAGGCAGAGATTTGACCCTAACTGTGGGCGCAGTGGCAATAAGACACTAAGGTAGGTCTTAAGGAGAATAGGTATTTCCTGGCAAATCAGCTTCACCACTTTACAGGTTATTCAAGGAAGAGAAAGCTGGTGTCTTTAGACATTTGAAGGTAGATTTCTTCCACTGGCAAGGAAGATTCAGATTGACTCAAAGGTTGAGGATTCTGAGCTTCATCTGAATCCACCCAGATGTCTCCATTCCAAATATCAGGATCCCTCTCCTTTCCAATCAATGCCTTAACCTTCATTTGAGAAACATGAGAATCTGTGAATTCAACCTTGATTATAATTTTGCAATCTGCACAATTAGGCTTCATGCCTTATTTCCAGCCAAAGGGGGAAAGGTAAAGACAAATGAGTTCAAGTGGCTAAGAGACTTCAAAGAGAGTCGGGAGGTCATCCCAGAGGTAACGCTTACGCACACCTCAGTAGGAGCTCATAGAACATCAAAGTGCATATCACCCACACAGAGGGGCTCCTGAGAGCTCTGGAGACACCCAGGTCCTATATAAGGAGGGATAGCCCCAGAGACTGATGCCTTATCAGTGGGCTCTATTTTGGAATCTGTGCTCTTGAGAGTGACAGAATTGGACTCAAATAAGTCCTCCCTGCACATGGTTCATCAGTCCCTTCTATTCAAACCTATATGTGATGCTGGAGTTTTTAGGTATACTTCCAGAGACTGGAGCCTCTGGCCTACCTATGTGCCAGGTGTGCGTGTAATCTCGGTGGAGCTGCAACTCCTACCCTACAGCTCAATGGACTCATCCAAGTCACCTGGCGAGTAGACAACGATGGGCAATGGCCATCCCAGGGAATGGAGAGGGCCTGCATCTGCAGGCAGCATCATCCCACCCACCATATCCATGGGATATAAGCCCTCTCTCACTTGGAGGTGGAGTGGACATCACCATCCCAGTCCCTTCAGGATTGGGGGAAGAACTATGGACTAGAGTGGACTTGATGGTATTCTGTTGTACACATATGGTGATTCTAGCAATGGAAGAAATTATAACAGTGAGGTGGACCCGGTGGCCACTGGACACTTTCGGGGCAGGGAGGGGATGTGCAGTTGAAATACAGGGGCTTTTTCGGGACTTGGAGGTTGTCCTGAGTGCCGTTGTGACAACGGATGTAGGCCATTTTAAATTAGCACACACCATTCAGAACTGTGTGGAAGAGAGTGTGATCTACGATGTGAACTGTGGTCTATGATTGTTGGCAAGGCCCCAGGATATGTAAGTCCATTGAGGGTGATGGGCCACACTTGTGGGAGATGTTTGTGTGGGATGTGGTGGGAAGTGTGGGAGGTGGGGAACATGGGAATCCCTGTAGGTTCCATGTAATATTTAGGTAATCTAAGCACCTTTAAAATATATATATATATATATATATATATATATATATTACATTTTTGTAAGCAAATGCACATATATGCATATATAGTTATATATCATTTTACAAATATTGGTATGTATTGTGAAAATTTTGATTTTTACCCACAATAAAAAATAAATAAATTAAAAAAAAAAAGTGTATTTCTAAGCTCTATCTATTAGAAGATGCCAAACCTTCTAGGGTTTAGTTATTCACTAAATCATGTAACATTTATTGAACATTTACATGCCATGCACTGCAGGATTCAAAGTCTCCAGATATCAGACATACAAAGACAAATAAAGCAAGACACCTGCCCTCAAGAAACTTTCCAAGAAACTTTCCATCCAGTAGAGAAGGTGGATGAGGCAAATAAGCCACTGTATAATGTGTCAAGACGTCTGACAGATATGTGTACATGGGACTATGGGAGAAGAAAAGAAGGGCATCAACAGCAGATGATGAGTCAAGGAAAGCTTCCTGGAGGAAATAGCACTTTAGATCATTGAAAAAAAAGGAAATATGATTTTGGGAGAGAGACCAGTATGTTTTAAGGCATGAGGACAGAAAACAGTTGAGGACAACTGTAACATAGGATGGGGGATAAAAAGAGGGATACAAGGATGTAGTTGTCAAAAACTGTGAAGGGTATGATATTTCACCCTACTTTCAAGCTAAAAAGTTAGTTTGCCACAGTTTCTTGGATGCTGGCAGAAGACATGAGACTCTTAGTCAGAAATAAAGGACTTTATTACTCAGGACACAGCAATGGTATGGGCATCATCAAATTTGCACTGGTTCCCCTTTTCACCAGTGTGATGGACTCAGATAGACACTACACAGGAAATAACCTTGCACTGTGATGAGGAACCCAGAGCACTTTTTAATCAAGCAGTAAACTAGCCAGTCCTCCTCCCCGAGGGAGCAAGTGGTAACATGGTAGTCATGCTGTGGTCACCTTGTTCTATGTAGCTGCTGTGTAACTAGCTACCAGGACTTCTCAGTATCAGGAGATGGATGAGCCTTGAGGTGTGGGACACCCAGCAAGACCATGCAGGAACGTTCAGGGCCCGTGGGCAGACCTCCTCTCCCAACAGGGACAGAAGTTAAGCAATGTTAAGGAATTTGAGCTTTGTCTGAAAGCATGAGGAGCCACTGAAGAATTTTGACTAGGGGAACATGATGATCCTAACTACAATTTGAAAAGATCACTCATAGCGGTGTGTGGAAAGCATTAGACAGGTAACTGCAAAAATGTGGAGAAACTAGTTAGGAGGCTATTCTAGTATTCTCTGTGGTAAAGTAAACTGATAAAAATCAAGGCAGTAGAGATAAGGGTGGGGGGAAGAAGGTGTCAAGTCCAAAAATATCGTGTAGGATAATATCTAAAGTATTTTTGTGGAGTTAGTAAAAAGAAGGAAGTGAAGAAATACTTATTACCCAATATTTATTGATAACTTACTTTGTGTTATGCATTTTATTGAGAATTTAAATGAATTAACTCATTTAATGCCCATTCTCTGTGAAAACGTAGAAGGTACCCTCACAGTCACCAGACTTGGGGAGACGTATGCGTGGTGCTGTTCTCAGGGAGACGAGGCACAACATACATGCAGCAGATTCAAGAGGAAACGATAATGAGATTGATTTTGGTCCGATTGTGTGTGAGGTACCTGGAGAACATCTTCATGGTGATTTCTACTAGTTATGGGAATACATAAATCTGGATCCAGAAGAGGAGTTTTTGCTGGAGAAATAGATTTAGGCACCATCATTGAACCAGGTGGAAGCAAACCAGGAATTTGGGTGAAGTCATCCTGAAGAGCATAAAGAATGAGAAGATCCAAGGGCTGTGGGATGGAGCTATGAAGAACACCAACATTTAAGGGGCAGATAGAGGATGACAGCTCCAAAGAAGACCAAAAAGGAGTGATAAGGAAAGGATCTCTTACTACTTACAAGGAGTATCAGGAAAACAAGGAGAGAGTTGTAGCACAGAAGCTGTCATAGTTTTCCAGGGCTGCAACAACAAAGTACCACAGACTAGGTTGGCTTAAACAACTGGAATTTATTGTCTCATCATTTTGGAGGTTAGAAGACTGAAATCAAGATGGCAGCAATGCTTGCCCTGAAGCCTGCAGCATTCTGGTAGTGGCTCGCTGGCAATCCATAATTCAATCTCTACCTCTATCACATGGCGATCTGTCTCCTTGTGTCTCCTCCTGAGTCCAAATTTCCTCTGCTTTTAAGGACTTCAGCCATTTTGGATTAAAGCCTGCCCTGATTCATTCAGTTCAGCCTCTCATTAATTAATGACATCTTCAAGCTCCTATTTCTAAAAGGGTTCCTATCCACAGGACCAGGGGTGAGGACTTGAACATATCTTTGTGGGGGATGTAATTTAATCCATAACAGTAGCCAAGGGAGGAGAGAATTTCATGAAAGATGGAATGCTTAACAGAATTAAATTCCTCACTTAACCTGAGCAATGAAAGCACCATGCCAACCAAATATGGCAGTTCAAGAGATTAGTTTCAAGTAGTAGATGAGTGGGGAGTCATTGGAAAATGAACGGTAGGTAGAAAAGTTGAGATACCATGTGTTGAGGGAGTTACCAAGATGATAAAACGCTTTAAAAGATGGTCATTCTGCGTCAGTTGAGGGATGTGTGAAGCAGAAAGAAAGAATGGCAACAAAATGGAGAGTTCTTGTTTCTTTTTCTAGTTTTCTCTTTTTTAATAAATCATATCTCTCTTGAAGACAATACAATCAGCTTTTAAGAAGGTCATAGCAAGACTATGCATTCCTCTTACATAGATTGCAACAATAAAATAAGCATGTGTCCCAGACCTTGGATTTGTGTTTCGGGCAGGGACTGGACTCTGGGCGATCATCCCTGAGCCTTGATCTTCTGCCACAAACATTACAAGTGAAGAGTTAAGAGGAGGGAAGAGAGCTGGCTATCTTCTTGTTCACCCTAAAATGTACTGTTGTTTTTCAAAGTGTTGGGAGCATTTTAAAGGGAGTCAAGGGCAGGGATGGGCCATATAGACCATAGGATAATGGCATCATCTCTTACCCTTCACTGCAGTTAATTAGCAGCTGAAGGGAGAAAATAAAGGAGAAAAGAAATGCCAAAAATAAATAAATAAAATCCAGACACAGGGGTCCAGCAGCATGCTCATTGTAGAAGCAGATGATTATTTTGTAATTAGAGTTGATCCATATGGATAATGTTAATTTGTGAAAGCTGTACGGGCGTGATATTCCTTTTTTTCTTCTCTCCTCCTCTCATCCTCTGCTAACTCTGCTACTCCTTTCTGTTGACCTGCTCATGATACTGCCTTTGTGAGTCTGTTGTGTGTGGGTGTCTGTGTGTGTATGTTTCTAGATAGCTAGATATAGGGCTATGGCAAGTAGTTCTACAACCGGCAAATATCCCAAAATAGCCAAAAGGGCTGGATAATGTTCTTGGTTGGATGTAATCCAAAATGACAGTCAAGTTCACGTTTGCCTGTAATTAATGTGAACTAAGTCCTTCCCACCTGGAGATGAGAGAGGAGGGTTGTCTTGCCTTACTATTGACTATTGCACATTAACTAGTAGCAAGGGATTTTATAAATCAAATTTCCTAACTTCTTATTTTCACAAATGAAGAAATTGAGGCCTAGATAGACTAAATTATGTCTCCAAGATCTCCCAGCAGGATGGAGGCAGGGCCAGGATTGGCACTGAGGTTTCCCCGTAACTTTATTGTTGCTTATCACATGTGACATTCATGTGCTAGAAGGTTATATACCATGTGTGTATATATATATGTATGTATATTCAGGCACATTTGAATATGATATGTTTTTAAAATCTGCTCTTTCTATTACACACCCATTCTTTTTCATGACTAAACATGGACCCAAGACCTATTAAGCTTTATTTATCGTCTTAGAAAATAAAATTTCATTATTTGCAAAATTTCAAACTATATCCTTGATAACCTTACTTATTTTTTCTATAGCCTGCCTCTCAAAAGCTTTTTTGAAGGGAATTTTTCAGGATGATGAGGAAGGAAATGATATGGCTAGCTTGACACATGCTCAAGTATTCCTTGATAGCTCTGTTTAAGAAAAGCTTCTCCAGGAGCCAGGGTGGTGTCTGAACTATGAAGGGAAGAACAGGAAGTAGGGAATACTCAGAGGGCAGAGCTAGAAAGAGAAAACTGTTGGGCCTTAGCAGCAAATCTCCCCAGCTCCTGCTTGGTCTCTTGGAGATGTCTACCACCTTGCATATTCACCTTTGAAACTTGCATTGATGTGTTCATGAGTTTCTCCTTTTAAAAATAGTCATGCAGTTCTCTCTATTATCAAACAAACAGCTCATGTTCTTTGCTAGTGATGCTTCCAATAGCCCCAGAGCAGACTCTGGTAGCAGGCTCTGGGCTCATGAGTCAAAATTTCAATCTTTATTCCACTTTTCTTACTCTCTACCAGAAACTGTACCATCAATTGTCAAATCATTTTAACAAACGTGTATATTTATTACTACTTATTTCCACTCATCATTGGGAAAGGCATTCTCAAAATTTCTGATTTGAAATTCCAACTCTACCACTTCTTAATTGCATGGCTTCAACCAAATTACCTGACTTCTCAGAGTATTAGTGTCCCCTCCCGTAAAGCTGGAAAAATTTTACCCAACGTGCTATCCCCTTGAACGTGGGTGGGACCTGAGTACATGGTAGGATTTCACTACCATGTTTAGGTTACGAATCAGTTGAGTTCATCAAAAGGAAGATTATCCTGGGTGGGCCTTCCTCAATCAAGTGAACCCTTAAAAGAGGAACTTGGCCTTTTCTGAAGGGAGATATTTGAAGCCAGAAAAATTCTCTTGCTAGCCTGGAAGAAGCGACAGCCACATTGTAAATTGCCTATGGAGGAGTCATGTGGCAAGGAGCTGAATGTAACCTCCAGAAGCTGACACCAGCCAGAAAGTGGGGACCTCAGCCAGAGAGCTGCAAACAAATGAGCTCTGCCTACCATGTAAAGGAGCTTGGACACAGATTTTTTCCCCAGCTGAGCCTCCAGATGAGAATGCAGCTCAGCCAACATCTTGGTTACAGCCTTATGAAAACTTGAACAGAGAATCCAATTGAGTTGCACTGGATTTCTCACCTACAGAAACTGTGAGATCATAAATGACTGTTATTTTAAGTTACTAAGGTTGTGTGCATTGTTTTTGCAGCAACAGAAAATAAATGCAATTACATAGTAAGGAACACCAAGAGGCACAGGGTGGTGTGAGTGAATATTTTCTCTTTCTTTTCCCCTGATGGCTGGGGCAGAAGCTTGGCCAGTCAGATGTGCCTACCTGGGACTTTGAATCTGGAGGGAGGGATGCAAAGGCTCAGGGAGTATTCGAGGTCAACGGCAGCAGTGGCAAGTACCCAGGGGTGGCAGAGGCTGGGTTGGCTTTCATGTGAGACACAACTGTGTCATGACTGTGGATGTGCCACATCTTTGGCTCCTTATGGTCTTCCCTGCTGTAGCAAAATGGTTTCTGCTAGTTGCCACCAAGGACTTGGATTATTATAGGTCATATATGTAAAAGAGCCCTGTAAACTGTGACGAATGCTATTAATGTCAGATAATATTTTCCTCGTTTCTCTACTTTCACTTTCCTTTAGGCGCACATGTATCTTAGACCCTCTTTGAACTGTTATGATTCTTGGGAGCATTCTGTAATAATTGTATTCCAATAAATAAGTGTACCTTTATTCCAATAAATAAATAGAAACAGTATATGAGTCTGTGTGGAAAAGAAGAAATCATTAGCAAAAGTCTAAGTCACAACATTTAGGGACTGAGAGGAGGGACCATTGGGAGTTTAGGTTTCAGTACTTGTCTCAGTCAAACCCAAAGGTCAAACCACAGCAACACTCTACCTCTGTCTTAAACCATTTTAGAAAACAGATGTCTGCTGCTATATCTCCAGGAAAGATGCTTCCTTGACGGTTCTTCAGAATGAGCTTGAGTTTCAAGCACCCTATGTTCCTATTGTTCAAGAAACGCGTATAGGGTTCACATCTTCACGTGCAACGAACCAGAATTCTGTATTTATCTTCACAGACTCCTTGCATTCATACCATTAAAAGATGCAGAATGGGGAGCAGATGCAATATGAAGCATTATCTTTGAAAATAAATTATGGCAAAGCCTAGTTTAAAAACCACTGTGTTTATCAGAACCATCCTAGGGTGGGATAGGGGCCTAAGTGAAATATACTCAGTACCTGCACTGCTGCTCTTAACAGATTTTACCTGCTGGGGTTTTGAGGAAGTTTGAGGAAGCAGAGACTGTCTGTAGGGCTGCTCTGGGGCTCTGAGACACCACCCAGAAGTGAGAGGGGTGATGGAAAGGAGTCTCCGCTGGCTGAAAAGTCCCATGAGTAAAGCTGCAAAAGCAGCAGTGAGCACCCATTGCCCCACCTACAGAACAAATAACAGTCTGTGGACTACAGCTGTGTACTGAAGGGATTCCGGAGTTTCTCTTCCCCAAGAAAGGGAAGAGAGAGGGACACAGCCTACAGTAGTTCAGATTTTGGCCAGTGACCTTGGTCTGCTGCATTGGAGGGGTCACACACTTCCAGGCTATAGATACTTTGCCTTCTCGAAGATCCTCCCTACTGCCTGGGACTGGTTCCTGAGGAGGCAGAGAGAGGGGTGCAGTCTGCCAAGTGTGAAGAACAGTTTCTGAGGAAGTTTGTTTGTGAGGCTTGGCCAGCCCTGAGGACATTGCTTCTGTACCTTCTGCTGCTGGAGGAGTTACACTGAATGCATTTCCCCCTTAGCACCTAGGGTCTAAGACGAGAGGTCTGCCAAAGAGAGCCAACTGCTGGCCAGATCAGAAAAATTATTGAAAGGAAAAAATAATAATAAATATTTATTTATTTATAAGGACCTTAGACCCAAGGATACAAATAGACTGAAAGTGAAAGGTTGGAAAAGATATTTCATGCAAATGGTAACCAAAAGAGAACAGGGGTTGCTATATTGGTGTCAACCAAAACAGACTTTAAATGCAATAAAGTGAGAAGAAATGCTATTATATATTAATAAAAGGGACAATCTACCAGGGAGGAGTAACAGTCATAAATATCCATGCACCTAACATATAAAAATTCATGAGGCAAACTCTGGCAAAACTGAAAGGAGAAATAGACATCTCTACAACAAAGGTTGGAGATTTCAATGCACCATTGACATCAACTAGACAGAAGATCTAGGAACAAGGAAACAAGGAACTTGAACAATTTAATACACAAGCTGAACCTGACAGACATCTAAAGAACATTGCAACCCCAATCAGCAGGTTATACATTCTTCTCGAGTGCTCATGGATCTTTCTCAAGGATAGATGACATGTTGAGCCACAAAACAGATCTCAATAAATTTAAGAAGATTGAACAAATCACCTTCTCTGATCATAAGGAATGAAGCCAGATTCAATAATGGGCAGAAAAGGAAAATTTGTAAATATGTGGAAGCTAAACAACACACTCCTAAAAAATCAGTGGGTCAAAGAAGAAATTGCAAGTGTGTTATAAAGCTTGAGACACATGAAAACAAAACACAACTTATCAAAACTTATGGGATATAGTGAAGGCTGTGCTGAGAGGGAAATTTATAGCCCTAAATGCCTACCTTAAAAAGAAGAAAGAGCTAAATCAAAGATCTAACTGAACAACTGGAAAAACTAGAAGAAGTACAGCAAACCAATCCCAAAGAAAGCAGAAAGAAAAAAATAACAGATTAGAGCAGAAATAAATGAAATTGAGAACAACAAAACAATAGAGAAAATCAACAAAACCAAAAGCTGGTTCTTTGAGAAGATCAATAAAATTGACAAACCCTTAGCAAGACTAACAAAGAAAAAAAGAAAGATGTGAATAAATAAAGTCAGGAATGAATGGGAGGACATTATGACTGACCCAACAGAAATAAAAAGGATCAAAAGAGGATATTACAAGAAATTGTATGCCAACAAATTAGACAACCTAGATGAAATGGACAAATTCTTAGAAATGCACAAACAACCTATGTGAACTCTACAAGAAATACAGGAATTCAACAAACCATATAACAAGCAAAGAGATTAAATCAGTCATCAAAAATCTTCCAACAAAGAAAAGTCCAGGAACAGATGACTTCACAGGTAAATTCTACCAAACATTTAAAGAATTAATACTAATCATGTTTAAACTCTTCCAAAAAATTGAAAAAGATGGAAAATTACCCAACACATTTTATGAAGCCAATATCACCCTACTTCCAAAGCCTGGTAAAGATACTAAAGAAAAGAAATTACAGACCAATGTCTCTAATGAACATAGATCCAAAAATTTTCAACAAAACACTTGCAAATCGAATATAATGGCATATAAAAAGAATTATACATCATGAACAAGTGGTTTTATTCCTGGTATGCATGGGTGGTTCAACATAAGAAAACCAATTAACATAATACATCACATTAACAAATCAAAGGGATAAAACCACATGGTCATTTCAATTGATGCAGAAAAGGCATTTGACAAAATCCAGCATCCTTTCTTGATAAAAACACTTCAAAAGATAGGTATAGATATAAAGTTCCTCGACATAATAAAGAGCAAATATGAAAATCCCACAGCCAACATCATACTCAATGGAGAGAGGTTGAATGTTTTCCCTCTAAGATCAGGAACAAGACAAGGATGCCCACTGTCACCAATGTTATTCCACATTGTGGTAGAAGTTTTAGTTAGAGCAATTAGGCAAGAAAAAATAAAATAAAACTCACCCACATTGAAAAAGAGGAAGTAAAATACTCACTATTCACAGATGACATGATCCTATATTTAGAAAATTCTGAAATATCTAAAACAAAGCTATTAGAGCTAATAAATGAGTTCAGCCAAGTGGCAGGATACCAGATCAATATGCAAAACTCAGTAGTGTTTCTATACACCAGTAATGAGCAAGCTGAGGAGGAAATCAAGAAAAAAATTCCATTTACAATAGCAACAAAAAGACTCAAATATCTAGGAATTAATTAAACCAGGAATGTAATAGATCTGTATTCAGAAAACTACAAAACACTTGCTAAAGGAAATAAAAGAAGACCTAAGCAAATGGAAGGATATGCTGTGTTCATGGATTGGAAGTCTAAACATGGTAAAGATGTAGATTCTACTCAGATTGATTTATAGATTCAAGCAATACCAATAAAAATTCCAACAGCCTACTTTACATTAATAGAAAAAATTATCAGATTTATTTAGAAGGGAAAGGGATCCCAAATAACCAAAAACAAATAAAGAAGGACCAAGTGGGAGGACTCATGTTTCCTGTACTTGAGGTGTATTATAAAGCAGCAGTGGTCAAAACAGCATGGTATTGTCATAAAGAGAGATGTATTGATCAATGGAATCTAATTGAGAGTTCAGAAATAGACTCTCACCTCTATGGTCAAGTGATTTTTTATAAGCCTACCGAGCCCACTTTTCTAGGACAGAACAGTCTCGTCAACAAATGTTGCTGGGAGAACAGGAAATCCAAAACCAAAAAATGAAAGAAGACCCTTATCTCACTCCCTATACAAGAATCAACTGAAAATGGATCAAATACCTAAGCATAAAAGCCAGGACCATAAAACTCCTAGAAAATAATGTAAGCAAACTTCTATAAGAACTTGTAGGTGGGGGTCTCTTAAACCTTATATCCAAAGCACAAGCAACAAAAGAAAAAATAGATTAATGGTACCTCCTCAAAATAAAACACTTCTGTACCTCAAAGGATGTTGTGAAGAGGGTAAAAAGGCAGCCTACTCAATGGGAGAAAATATTTGACAATCACACACCCGAGGGGTCTAATATACATGTTATATAAAGATACCCTACAACTCAACAATAAAAAGACAAATGACTCAATTAAAAAATGGGCAAAAGACCTGAATAGACATTTTTCTAAAAAAGAAATACAAATGGTGAAAAAACACAGGAAAAAGTGTTCAGCATCGCTGGCTGTTAGGGAAATGTAAATCAAAGCTACAATTAGATACAATGAGGTATCTTTTCACACCTACTAGAATGGTCATCTTAACAAAACAGGAAACTACAAGTGTTGGAGAGGATGTAGAGAGAAAGGAATGCTTATTCGCTATTGGTGGGGAATGTAGAATGGTACAGCCACTGTGTAAGTCTGTTTGGTGGTTCCTAAGGAAGTTAAATATAGATCTACCATGTGACCTGGCAATATCGCTACTAGGTCTATCCCCAGAAGAACGGAGAGCAGTGACATGAACAGACATCTGCATACCGATGTTCATAGTGACATTATTCACAATTGCCAAAAGATGGAAACAAACCAGGTGCCCATCAACTGACGAATGGATAAACAAACTGGGGTATATACACACGATGGAATATTATTCAGCTGTAAGAGAAATGAAGTCATGAAACATATGATAACGTGGATGAACTTGGAGGACATTATGTTGAGTGAAGCAAGCCAGACACAAAAGGGCAAACATTGTTTGATTTTGCTATTATGAACTAAATATAAGGGGCAAACTCATGGAGTTCATAACTAGAATATAGGTCTCCAGAAAATAGAATGTGGTTAGAGACAGGAAATCTGAGGTTTAATCTGTGCCGAATTGGTAAATATTGTTTGTAATTGTTTGGAAATGAATAGAAATAGTGAAAACACAGCATAGGCTTTGTAATTAGTAGTATGGGTATGATAGTGGTTTGCTTTTTGTTGTTTTTCTTCTTTTTTTTTTTTTTTGAGTAATGAAAATGCTCTAATATTGACTGAAGTGATGAATGCACAACTCGGTGATCATACCCAATGCCATTGTACACTTAAGATAAATTGTATTGTTCATGAACAAATAAAAAATAGGATGGTTTGGTGGGAAAATACTCCAAATTTAATATAAAAAAAAAAAGTTTGAGAACACTTGATAGCATATATGTTGCCAGGGCCATTGGGACAATTTACATATGGCCAAGAGGGGATCTTGGTCACTTTATGCAGAAAGGTCTCTGCATTTCAAGGGAAAATACTTTGAAGAGGACTTTTCCATCTAGTCTCCAGAAAGAGGAAATGTGGTTTTCGCCTCCTGTCCCTGAGAAAGGAGCCTTGATGAAAGCAGATCTACTTTGGGCTGGGGGCCACCAGAGAACTTGTGTCCTCTTTAGAACGTGGGGAAGATGGTGGGAGGAAGCACAGTTGGGCCGTGATTTGGTGCTTTGCTGAATAGCTTCCCCAGTACAACGTCCTGAGGACATACTTTAAGGTCCTAAATAGAGAAAAAGCCAGCAGCACATCTCAACAGAGACAGCTGTGGAAGTGAATAACCACTACAATCTCCGTAGCAGTTTACCTGAAATACTTGGAATAGAAATGGTGAGCATACCAGAAAGCCAGTGGCAAAATGAGGATTGAGAGGAACAGGGTACATTAGTAATGTCAGCAGCTGCCGCAGGAGAGGCAGAGCAAAGAAATGAAGCCTGCTCACCATCCACATGGGCATTGGAACCAGACTGGGGTGAGGGCTGCCCACGCCTGCCGATGGATGTAACTGGATCTGTGTTTAAGTTGACTCAGCACAGGAGCAGAGGGTGGCCACGCGCCTTGGCCATGCTGGAGGCGCACGGCGTCTAAGGGTCTGAGCCCTTTGCTTCCCAGGCCCGGGCTTGGCTGAGGATAGGGTTGGGTATCAATCGACTCTGCAGGGGCAATCAATACCTTTTGAACGATAGATCAGAAGAGCAGTTTCTCTGTCCCTTTATTTGGCATGAGCATGGCCCAAGACTTAGTCAGACCTTGTAAAACTTTTAAATTCCCTAGGAATTAATTTCAATATTTCAAAGCTCAGAAGATAACAACAACAACAAAAAATGCTAAATGAAGTTTAAATTATATTCCTTGGCTTAATAAAGATAAGTATGGCTATAAGAGAGGCACTTTATATTTTAACAAACTGTTTTCCACCTTATACACACTGCTTACTTTATTCACATTAGTGGAAAGTCAGAGCTGCAACTTTTAAACTAAAAGCTTAAGGTTCCACAAGAGAACAAGTGACACTGGTGTTTGCTATGCCTTCACTTCATTGCTGGACCCAGATGTGATTGATACTGGTCACTTCTCGAATGTACATTCCCACTGGTTGATTTGATCAAAGTCCTGGATGTGGCTGAGAGGGAGCGTCACTGAGCCTGAGAAGGAAACCTCCTATCGACCAGGGACTGACCAGTTGGCCAGGAATGAAAATACGCACAACCAGAGCCCTGAGGTGAAAAAGATAAGGCATCAGCCTCGGCAGCTGATTGTCTGTGGAGAGCATTTCTTCAGGGCCGGCTACATTCTAGGGCCTTATATCCATTGTGTCTCTTCACCTTCAGAACAAGATGGTGGGTATTTTTAGCCCCCTTTACAAGATAATATTAACCTGCCTAAGGCCATACAGTTAGCAAATGGTTGAATGATGATGATGATGATTGTCCTAACTATCAAAATTTTGTGTGCTGCCTCAGCCTCCATCTCACTTTGGCTAAGCCTCTACTTGCCTTAACACTGACCTTTAGCCTAGTTAGTAAACAGCTTTCCACTGCCACCCCCTGAGAGCATAAACTTCCCCAGAGCTCCAAACCACATCTGCAGTCACCACCCACACCACCCACACACCTCATCCAAAACCCACAGCTGGTCCCAATGATAAGCTGGGCATCCCCACCATCTTTTCTCCTTTTTGTGAACATTTGCTTTAAACTAACCAATCCTTGGCTCCTGTGGGTAATCTACTAACCTCCACCCCTGGACCACAATAAAGGCAAGAGCCCACGGGTCCTTCTTGCTCTGCTCGTGTGCTCCCCAACCGCTGGTTGAGTCCCCGAGCCAATTGTGCTTCCCTTCATCTCCTCATGGTGCCCCTTTCTTCCTGGGATCTGGGACTAATGAACCATCTTCCCTCATGCCTTATTGTCGCAGTCTCCCCTTGTGTCTCACTTGACTTCCAACCATATCCAAATTAAAATCCAATTTAACTAATTCAAAACAATGGTGATGACAGTGATGATGATGATATCTTACCTGTCACAGTGCTTTTCTGTTTACAGAAGGAATCAAAACAAATGATCTCATTTGATCCTTACAGTATGTAGGTGATGGAGATATTGTTATTTTTATTCTTTGTGTCAGAAAACTTGGACTGGAACTGCTTTCATAAATAATATTTATTAAAATAAGTCAAACTTCCTCCTTTGTATCCATTGCAGATCTACCAATTTTTAGCTGTGTGACATTAAGAAAATTACTTAACTTCTATGAGCCTTGGTTGCTTGTACTGACTTCGTGGAGTATAAGGAATGAATGTGATGATCATTGTATATTGTTTGGCATTGCTAGGGTCCAATACATATTAGCATTTAAGAAGCCATCATTAGAGTTTCAAAATTTGTTTGACCTCTTTCATGGGATTTATTTTTCAAAATTGCCAAAAACATTTTTTAATAAGGTGATTGATTCCTTCAGACAGCACCATGGGATAATCAAGGACAGGTGGGATTGAAGACGTAGAGCTGGCTTATGTCTTTTTTATTTTTTAAGTTTTCTCCTGAATATATTTATCTAAGAAAGATCTAGTCAGTGTCTCCAGGGTTCCATTTACTGTGTGAAACATTGGAGATCAGCCAATGAACCAAATCTGGTCCCTATTTTCAAAGAGCTTATGGTCACTGGGGCAGCCATTTGTGTGGGTAATGACTGTACAGTGGGATGAGTGCACTGTGACCAAGCAATTGCACTTCTGGGTGCTTACCCAAGAGGAAAGAAAACATAGGTCCACAAAAGGACTTGTACAGGAGTATTCAGAGCAGCCTGATTTATAATGACCCCAAACTGGAACTATTCCAAATATCTAACAACAGGAAAACGGATAAACAGATTGTGAAATATCCATACATACTAAGCAATAAAAAAGATGAAACATGGATGCAAAAACATGAACGAGCCTCATAAACATCATGCTGAGTGAAAAAAGCCAGACACAAAGGAGTGCATCCTATATTATATAATAAATATGAAATTCTATAACAAACAGAACTAATCTATGGTGAACAAATCAGAACAGGGTTTGCCTGGGGTTGGAGGTGGGACAGGGATTGCCTGAGAAGTGGTATGAGACAGCTTTCTAGAGGAATTGAAATGTTTTCAATCTTGACAGGGGTGTAGGATACACAGGTATTCGTTTGTCAAAACTCATCAAACTGAACACTTGAGATCTGTGCATTTGACTGTATATAAATTCTACCTTAATTTTTTTTAAATCCCAAAGTATTTTTATATTTTATTGTTTTTGGAAATGATACTTTCGTAATTTTATTTTCCAAATGTTTTCTGTCAATAGTTAGAAATACAATTGTTTTGTATGTGGACCTCATATCTTCCAACCTTGATAAATTCACTAATAACTTCTAGTCATTTTTTTTATATAAATAATTTCCTTTGGGTTCCACATATGATAGACTTCCTTTAATCCACCATTTCTCTTAAGTACCCTCTCATGTTTCCCATCTTTTTGTCTTTCTGAGCTACAAAAGTAATTTCTTTTGATTTATCTTCTAGTTCCTTTCCTTTTAGCTTTGTCCATTCTGCTGTAAAACTCATCAATTGAGTTTTTAATTTTTGTTTTTATACTTTTTATTTCTAGCAGTTCCACTTGGTTCTTTTTCAAATCTGCTAGTTACTTTTTAAAAAATAATTTCCTGTTTGCTGTAGATACTTTTTATCATGGCATTTATTTCTTTAAACATAAGTATTGTAAAATTTGCACATGACAATTTTGGTACCTGAAGTCTTTGAAGATTTGCTTATATAGTGTATTTTTGCTGCTGAATCTTCTGCATTATAATTTACTTTTGTGTGTGTGGCTTGGTTACCATTGACTATGTACTGCTCATTGTCCACAAAACATTATGTGTGGTGATTCCTGAGACTTGGGTGAAAAATGCTCTTTTCCAGATGATTTTACATTGCCTCTGCCAGGCACCTAGAGGAATGACTTCTCTGTAACCAATTTAAATTAAATTTGTGGCTTGAAATTTTCTGGACTGTCTTTGGGTTTTGAATTTTGGCTATAAATCCTCAGGAGGCTGGTTTCTGGTAGACCTACTCGGGGGAAATTATGTGGTTTTGCTTTGTTTTGTTTTGTTTTTTCCTCTCCTTTGTTCTATTCAGCATTGACATTTCTATCCTGGGACCTTGCTGTAGGTACTAGTTTACTTCTGGTTTACCTCTACCCTGAGTATATTAGGCTAATGTAAGAGGTTCTCTTAAAACCCTCCCAATCCAGGTGGGTCCTGAACTTTCACTTCTCTCCCTGTCACTCTGTAATATCTTCAAAATTACAACACAATTTTGTCTGATCAGTATGTCCCTATGACAAAAGGCTTTGATGCTTTCCATGCCTCTCTGGGTTCTTGGAATCTCTTAGACCTTAATCTAGTAATTTCTTATTATTTCGTAATTTCTCTGATGCTCTTAAGAAGATTAGAAAATCATTTTACCCTGATTTTTAGTGATTTTCACAGAAGACTAGATTCAAATAGTCTACCTTATCATTATTGAAGTGGAGGAAAAGGAATTTGGGGATTTTAAAAATAAGCTCTTTTTCATAATTTCTAAGTATTAAAGTTATCTCCCAAATTGGCAAGAAAGAAAGGAAGAAAAGAAAAAATAAGTAAAAAAAGAAGGCCAATAGAAAATCAACAAATAGTATTTGAAACTTATGTCAAAAAGCTCAAACTCAAGAGAAAGTTCTGATTTTCTTAATGTATTGAGCTCTGTATTATTGATTGCTGCATAACATGTTCCTGTCAACACTTTGCTGCTTAAAACAACAAATATTCATGATTTTACACGGTTTCTGAGGATCAGGAATCTGGAAGCAGCTCAGCTGAATATTTCTGGCTCATGAGGTTGCAGTAGAGACATTGACCAGTGCTACAGTTATCCAAAGGCTTGCTTGAGGCTGCAGGATCCATTTCTAAGATCAATCCCACTTCTGTTGGCTGGAGGCTTCAGCTCCTCACTGGCTCTTGGCTGGAGGCTTCA